>LD343051.1:267407-281108 GCA_001465055.1 Ptychodera flava | reverse complement strand
TGTATTTTTTTCGGGCCCCCCCCCCTAAATTTTCTTGGGAAAAATGGGTGGCCCCCCCTGAAAATCCTCCAAACCCCCCCCCCCCCCTGGAAGTAAATTCTGAATCGTCCCTAACGATGTAGACCAAGAAGTTCAAAATAGCAATGGGATGACTCCTGGCGACTGCGACGGAATTTGACATCAAATGCAACGAGCAGTGTCAGCGTCCAGCCCTCCCTGCATCGGGCAACACACTCTGCACAACTGTCCATCACAGTTGAAGTCATCGCAAGTCTGGATTATTACAAAACTGCTTGCTTTCTGGTACAACTATCGTCCAAATTATCCGTCAAAAATAGATCCTGTAACTTCATTGTGCCACCTCTGAATGTCGCGACGGCCGCGGTCGACGTACGTATACCGCGTATGCGGTACAGAATGAGACAAATCTATTTTTAGTATGCCAAAAAAGCCAGGACTATTGTTCTTATGTAAATTTAAGAAAACAATTGTTACTTTTTTCTTTTGATTTGAACTCTTGACCCATTTCTGTGTGACTTCAGCAGGTATTTTTGACAAGTATAGTGTTCGTGTTGCATGCGAATAAAATGCAATGTCGATATGAACGTAATGCGTATTTATCGTAGGATACTGTGTGCCTGTAAGTTATCCCAACTTATAAAAATGCTCGGTCTCGGGCGCAGAATTTCCGACGTTCGATCTCTCAGACGTCCATTTTCTGCATTTGGGGCTTAAAAGTGACGAAAATACCCAAGTAGGACAACAAAGACACGCAAGTTGATATAATATAATAGCAATAACCCCCTTCGCAGTCGGATATACACTCGATTTTGGTACAATTCGCTCCATATAGCACTCGCCTATCGGCTCGTGCTATATGTTGCGCATTGTACCAAAATCTCGTGTATACCCTCCTGCGGCGTGGGTTATTGCTTAATTTTTTTCCATAACTAAATACAAACCTTGTAAAATTTGACCCCTCCCCCTTCCAACCATTGATTGTAAAATTTGACCCCCCTAAAAACGGTTTCGTAAAAGTCAACCCCAATGATTTCAACCGAACCCCCCCCCCGAAAAAACGAATGCTCCCTTAGGTCTTAAAAATGAAATGATAAAAACGATAGAGCGTGAGTGTGTATGTGTGTGAGTGAGTGTGTGTGTCAGAGTAAAGAACTACGTATTACAGTTCCTGACAATGAGTGTTCATAATTAATTTACTCAAATATTTCGATTGAAAAAAATTAACTTAGTATTCTTTTTAAAAAAAACAATGTATATTCGAAAACGTTAAAATTTTAAGTGCAATTATTTGAACCTTGGAGCCTTATAGGAGATGAACACTGAAATTGAATATGGTAAGTTTTATTTATTTTCACACATTCTTTGTATCATAACTTTAATGGAATGTAAAGTATCGTTTTATGAAAGAGTCAGCTTGGAAATAATGCTTGAGAGTGACTGAAATGACGCAAAAGTAGGTTAACTAAATGTAACTAAATCACTCTTTTTAAGTCTACTGGTACTCCGTTGTGACGTCCTTGGATAAATTTGTATGGGACATGGTTTTCATTTCAGTCGATAGAAATACGCAGAAAATAGACACTCATAACAACACATACACAAACATCTCCATGCCAATACTGCCGCTGATGATTATAATGACGATGATAATAATAATAATGATGATGATTAAAAGATGGAGGAACGTTTGCAACTGATTTATGATATCGCTCTGAGTTTGCTTTCCCTGAGTTAAAGAAGTCACGTGAACATTACAATCACCGTAATACATGCTTATTTGTGCTTGTACATCCATGATACTGTTTATGTCAAACACGTTACACTACTGAGTGTTTATTATTTTTTGTCGTTATTTGCCTCCCTACCATTGTTGCGTACAGTGACTTGTGAGGTTGACATCCCATTGCTATTCGCTTTTGTAAATTTCTATTTACGTCAATGGGAACGCCTCAAATTTTTCCTTTATGCTAATATATCACGACAATATACCATGAATATTAAGTAATTTTATATGCTAACGCCTATAAGTATTCAATGAGCTATGTGTGTGCATTCTGTGTGGCCCTGTGCTCACACAAACACCTTCACAATGATTCTGCTACAACTGGTACGAGGCATGTGCTTATGGATGTTAGTATCTGCGTTTCTGACCAAAATATGCGTTGTTTCCTGCTCGCATATGAGGTGAGCTTCAAACAATGAGACATTTTATGATTAACTTGTCTTATACACTTTTTCTTATACACAATTTTCTGCATTTCGTAATGTACGACCGCTTGTAAAACGTGTATCTTTTCCGTTTCATAGCTATTGGCTGAGTGTGTTTTAAAATTTAGAATATTGAAGGATGGTATCTCTCTACTCGGTTAAAAACAGTCGCAAGATTAAAACAAAAATAAAAAATATGCAATTGTCGTAAAGAAAAAACAACAGATAGAAATGCAATGTGTAATGCATGCGATCATCTGTTAAACTCTAAATTTAGCTCTATTTGTATTCGTATTTTGACGAGGTACCAGCCAGCTATAAAATATTTTATAGTATTATTTACAAACATATGGTGCCACAAATTGAAATGAATGATCATGTTACTTCCACTGTATTGATATTATATTATTTTGTTAATATTGTAAGACTCTAAGGAATTATGTGTGCCACCAAAAATCAGTCTTACGCTATCAGCAAAGTGTAAACCAGAAAAATGCTTTGCAGACGTCTTTGGACATGGACATATGTATGAATTACAAGAATATTCATGCAATTAACAATTCGAGAAAACCTTCGGAAATTATTTTAACTTGGCGTCCGCAAAATGATTGTATTCAACTTTTTAAAGTAAACTGTATGCATGAAACTTACTACAATTGAAAATTGATTTAAAAACTGCAAGATGACATGAATCAGTGCGAATCCATCGACAGGGAGTATCAACTCTACATGTGATGAAAAGAATGTCATCTTGTCGTTGGTATTCCTGACTTAAATTTTGCATGTTATACACAGCATTATAGAATATTCGACCATAGCGGTGCTATTGAAAACTAACGTCTGCGTTGTATTGCTTGTTTTACGAAAATAAGACAGTACTTTTTATTGAGATATTTGTCTCAAAAATAGTAGACAGCAATCATTATGTCGATATCCCTTCATTATCATTTGTCAAAATACTAGGGATTTATCAAAAACTGTACAAACACACACAGTGTCAAAAGATACCGGTATGGTCAGACAAGAAAGCTCATCGACACAGATAAATCGTTTATCTGATGAAAACTTTCAACTTCACTGTGTTGTCACAGAGCTTAACTACTCTGCTCTCGTTCTGTGAGAGTCGACAGCTGTATTTCTTGCATTCAATAAAACTTCATTATAGGTTTGTAGCTTTATAGACACCGGATGGAACTCAAATATGTTACGGTGTCGAATGAATATTAGAAAGAATGAAAACGCATTCGTCAATATCAACTAAACAACGAAAGCATTCATGCAACGTGCTCAAGATTGACGTGAAAGGTGCAATGCATGATGATAATAAACACGCAAAGAAGTTTGTAATCAACTTTTGTACCATGTAACAAATATGATCGATTTTGAGCCGATTCTTCTTGATATGTAAGAGTTCATCATGAATTCGGAGAGTATCTGAATTTTGGAATCTTCATCAGACAAATGATTATGATATGTAAACGACACCCATCAAAATCTAATCGGTGCTTGCAATTTCCAAATAAAATACTGTATATCACATTTCAATTTGAATTCGATGAGCCCTTCTTGAGATATTACGCCATGCGACTACACAGACAAGCATCTTTAAGACAATAACTCCCTTGCGAACACAGAAACTAATTAATCCCTAATCGTATTTGAAAGTCTTAATCCAATACACATCTATACAAATAAATGTTTCAAAGGCATCATTATTGAAGACTCTGCAATTAAGCATTCTTTATTTCTTCGTCACGTGATATATTTAAAATTATGAATTCTGTAAAAATCATCCCTAACGTTTGTCTGTTTATTCGTTTAAAGAAAGTGCTATCGAATCATGGTAAAATAAGAATACAAAGTAAACAATGACTAACTACGGAAATATTGAAATGAAATTTTCATTAGCAAAAGATGCTGCAGTTATATTCTTCATTCGCATAGTAGCACTAATAAAATCCATTAGGAAACTAGGTCAGTCACGGTTTAATCAGGATTGCGCGTCAAGGAATCTGTGACTATGATTAAATACTATGCGAATAAATCAGAACGTTGATGCGTTGTCATGGTGAATTGAACCCGTAAACAGGTGTACATTAACCCCCTTCTATTCCATGATCTCATGCCGCTCGGGAAAATTATCCATTTTTACTATATACCTTTTAAAATCCCATACTATATTTTGAATTCTTGGATTGCGTGTCTCGCACCTTACTACACCTTGAAACTTCTGTAGTTTTCTCTGCCTTCTTAGGACTGGTTACTATGGCAATGGTTCCTTACATGGTCACATAATCAGGTGCTCAACTATGACGTAATCATTGATATCTTCAATGCTCAGTTTCAGCTACAGCCTTTCCTTGTTTGTCAAGAAGAGTCGTGTTGTCGTTAGAGTAAAAGATAATGTTAACAATGTCTTTAAACGTCTTTGATAACGCGTGGCGTAGTCAGTTGTGCGATTTAAAACCAGATTTGCCTAAACTTCGGCTTCAGCAATGCACACCAAAAGACAACAGTAAAAAAACGAACAGACAAATACGTTTGACATAATATTCAAAGTTTTTGACAATGATGTATTGACAATAATAAATTCTGTTATGTGTATTTTTCTGAAAAGCAACATTTGTGATTTCGCTCTCAATGAATACATGTATCACCTGAAACTTATCATCTTAATGTCCACAGGATATTATTTGTAGCTAATGCAAGATGGTTTGTTTATTGAGCGTTTGTGACGGGAATCCGCCATTAATTACAGGGTATAGTATTCCACAAACATCATCCCCTTAATTTTATATAGTCTCTGATTTAATTATCACCGTGACCTTGGTTGCTTAATATATTCAGGTTTTCAACTCCAGGCGTTGCCGGCCAACAGATGTTTAACAGTTATTACCGGTAGTAGTCTGGTGTCATCAAGTTAACGTGCTGTTCAACTTTATTTTCCGCAAACTTTCATTTTTGAGGTCACAGTAATAGCTGTTTGTAAACTTCTTTGCACTACTTAAATTGAAAATTTCCCCTCCCGCCTATTAGATTTTCCTCCTCACTGCAGAAATCTCTTTGCTTTCCCTGTGCACACTAGAGAACTCCTAACTGGCCTCTCCCCACATAAGTTCCCACAGTCATCTCATGCCGCATGCTTTTTCAACTCTCAATCGACAAACATCTCTAAAACAACCGAATCAAACTCATCTGCCGCCTATATTCAGTCTTTTATAGATTGTCTGCTGAGTAAAAAAACAAATTCCCGCTCGATATTTGGAAAAGTTGCCAGCTCGCCAGTCAGCTGAGAAATCGCTTAAGAATAGCTTTTTGTAAGAACAGCGTTTCAGCTGCCCTTGCTACTCTTTACTGCAGTCAACAACTACTGTCATTCCATCGCGAGTTCATGGTTTGAATAACGGACAATAGCTGTACTTACATGATATTTTTATTATCTTTGTTTTGGAAAAGAAAAATGTTTTAGAAATTTATGGCATTGCGCTGCCAACGCGATGCATTCTGTACTTTATGCGATACTGTTGTCGCAAAAGATTTGTAGTCCGTCCTAATTCAGTTGTCAACGATAACATTGGACACTGAACACAACCAGCGTCTGTTTTGATAAGCAGGCACTTCAACATGATTTTGGGCGTAAAACAAGAAAAATGTCTAAGAGAAATCATCCTCACATGTTGTAGTTAATGGAGCTTCGAGTATAGTCACTGTTCAACTTACTTTTGTCTGACAGGAGTATTTTCAGGACATGCCTGTAACAGCCATTATACATTTTCAATATCAATAATCACGAAATAGTAGACTTATTAATGCGTCAAGTAAATTTTCAATTTGTATACAATTTGAATAATATATATATATATATATATATATATATATATATATATATATATATATATATATATATATATATGAAACATACAATCTCAGCAAATTGCCATGAAATTGTTGATAACCGTTTCCATGGTCACCGCGATCGAACATCAAATGTTGAAATGTTGATCATCAAATCTTCTTTGAGCGCACACAGTGGTTCTCTGTCTAATTTGATTTCACGATTATTTCATTGTTTGTTGACACATTTTAAAGTCACCATTGGCACTGTCTACTTTACATTGTATAATTAAAACAGATATATTCAGGGAAACGCCCGCTTGACACTGATACACCGTGATAGTCGCTCAAGTAATACGGCCAAAAACAGACGAAAATAACATAATTTGAAATATTGGTGAAGAAGACCAGCAAAATACTCTCAGATAATATTTATAGTCTGGATACCACTGAAGAGAAGATGCCGCATAATGCTGGTAGTTGCCTAAATACACTGACAAACCAAGATCTATGAATATGCTGCTGAATTTTCACATAATCTCAGTAAGAGGAGCCAAAATAATCTCTCCAAGACAAGACTGGATACATGAAACATGAAATGGTTGCATACTCTCTACTTAGAAGGCAAACGACAAAACTTGACATGACATAAATTGCAGAGGTAAATTTTAAGACAAATCCAGATGATTGTTTGCACGAAAATCCTTGAGTTGCGACCTTGAAACCGTACAAGGACATCGCAAAATTAAAATGCCTCTAAAATAGCTCGCGAGATACAAAATATGCATGTAGATTTACTTTCAATGGGCTAATTTATTGAATTTGTTTCATGTGAATTTGTTTTATTTTTTATTGTTTTGTTTGTTGCGCCAGTATTTGCCCCACAGTTTGACGTACAATTTAGTGCATCGAGTGAGCCCCTAATGCGGTTGTGGAAGTTTAAATATTATATCCTCAGAGAGTAAATGACGCGACACGGTTTACTTAGCAGTAACTTCATTCTGTTGTGTCTGATCGTTACGCTCCTTATCCTACGCACCGTAAAGCATACATTGACATTAACTTGAAGATCTACGATTATTGGCACGAGCAATCTTCTTGACTGCGATGGTAATGAAGATTTATATTAATAGATGTATAATAAAACAATCGCAATCATACCAATCCATAATCCAATGACAGCAGGTTAGAACTAACTCTAACTCTCTGAGGAGGAAGATAAAACCTAACTGCAAATCACAGATTCAGATACCGTAATAGCTTAAATTTCCCAGGACTTACTTGCATAACAGTCATGTTATAAGACAGTTGACTGACTTCAAATTCTTTCGGTTGAAAGAACAATAGCGTGATAGGAAAAGTAATCGTCATTTACACTTTACGTTCCATACAGAATACGAAACGGTAAGTGCAGACTATGTTTCAACCTCTACAGTTCCGAAAACGCTCAACAAACTAAGTTTCATTTCACTTCATAAGTTCAACCACACGCAAACAAATTATATAATGACAATGTTTCAGAAAGAGAGAAATAACGATTCAATTATTGAAAGTAACTACCCTGACGTCACATAAACTGCGACAATGAACGGAACGCCAGATGTCTAAATTAGACTTGTCAACATCCGCAATGGTTAAATTTGTCAGGTTTTGTCACGGCACTCAAAGTTTAAATTGTAGCTGGGCAAACAGCTTTTTTATCGTAAATTTCTATTTGAATCTCACTGATGTAGATTTTCAAAGTTTGTGACTGGTCGCCACTGACAATCTAACTTTCTTTCTGATTTTTGCTGAAATTGCACATTGCATTTAATTATCACGCAACGTGCCTCAATGGAGATTTATAAAAATAGTAACCTTACATTGAGGAAGATAATATCAGTGAATATCAATTTATTCCTTTGTAAGGTCAAAAATCGTGAATTCAATGAATCTGATTAAATTACTCAACCATGTGAACTGTTGTCTGATATAAAATCATGATACAAGGACCTAACTGAACAAGTGCAGAAAAGGTAATTTGTAGGATAATCAATGGATAAAAGTCAATTCTCTATCTTATCACCAATCCTTAAAAATTGAAAAACGTCTTTCAAGTCAATGTTTTTCATTGCACCTCTATAAGATTTTATATTCACTTCGAGGGAACGAGAGTCATAAATGAACTCATAAACGTTGATGCCACTTCAAAATACGCAATTGACCTTACAGTTTTCTTAAATATCATGTATCACTGTCGGCATGTTCAACAAACACTTACTGCAATAGTGAAACTCATGCACAGGAACGGCAAAAGCGTAGTTGTATAACTCAAACCATATGTGAGACTTGCAGACCTAGCTTTGCAGCCAAGGTAGTTTCGACATGCCCGATGAATAAAAATCTCAATACGCCTTGGGCTTAAGGTAGACTGTGCCTGGGGAGGGGGGGGCAGATATTCGGACTCTCACTGATGTGTCTCATTTTAGCTCTTGGAGAAAGTAAAATTTTCGCCATCTTACTTTTTGGAATTTGAATGTGAGTGAAGACAGGGGTTGCATCCATTTTGAATTTCGGATATTTGCATTTACCCTTTAAAAACCAAACCTAAAAAAAGGGGTTTTTTTGGCATTTGGTGAAATGTAGTTTATTTTCAATTAATTGCAGTGTTCTCATTTTTCTTTTGACGGGTTTGTCCCGATACCATGTAGATCAAATCACAGAGTGCTGAGACTGACTGACAACAACGAAAATGGATATAATGTCACCGGAAGTGACGAGGGAGGCACTACTTTGAGTAAGGGTATTGTCGTAGATGGTGATGACCAGCAAGAGTCTGACGAAGGTTTGACTAAAATGTTGGATGATTTGCAGAATGGGTATGACTCACGAATAAGACCCCATGCTACAGGTTAGTAGTGACAAGGAAATGCCGATAAAATACTGGACACTGTTGTTGCATGAGAAAGGTTGTACGTTAGGCGGCAGCTCTAGACTACATATTTATTACATGTAATTCCAGTCACGTTGAAGTCTGGCAGTTAACGTGAAAACATCGCATTATGTCTAATCTTGCGATGTGACAGACATAGCATAACAACATTGATTATCCTGTACATCGATCCGGCATACCAACATCAGTAAAAAATTCCATACAATATTTTACGATCAAAAAACATCTTGAATGATTTAAATGACAGAACAAAGGCAATCAACAGTTTTTTTTCTTTCTAGATCATTTTGTTTTTGCTGAACAAATCTGAACTTTTTTCATTCATTATCCCTTCAAAGGAGAACGAGAATATTATTAGGACGAAAGTAAATGCTCAGTTTTTCATCTCGCTAGCTGTTGATTCTGCAGGATTTAATTCCTCTTCTGCAAAATGTAATATCGAATTATAATGAACCATCTTTCTTTCTCTACTGAAATTTCAGGACCGCCAGTGGTGGTACTCACTAACATTCATGTCCTCAGTGGTTTCAGTACAGTAGCTGCGACGATGGTAATTAATTTACCCATAGCATTTATTTCATAATGAGTGACAGTGGTTTATATCCTTTTACCATCAGTATAACTATTCAGTGTTTCAGTGTAGTAAAGTCAAACCTGTAGCTGTAGGTTTTAAAATATTTGTAATGAACAGTAACTTAAAATCTGAATGGTCTGTAATACATAATTTGTATCCATTATGTATTCCAGGATTTTAATTTGATGGTATTTATTAGACAACAATGGAACGATCCCAGATTGAAGTTCAATGGAGATTCAAATTACAGTTTGAGCGTGAGTCCACAATTAGTGGAAAAATTATGGGTACCGGACATGTTTTTTGCTAATGAGAAGGACGGGAAATTACACCAATTAACTGTCAAGAATGAAGCTCTGCGGATTTATCCAAACGGAGACATATTGTTAAGCATGAGGTTAGTATTACATCATGAGAAAAACTCTCAGAAGTTATCGCTAATTTGTTAATTATTAAGATTATCTTCAATGGTTAACTTTAAATTACGTCCAGTCTTTGTCTCTAAATATTGGACTGTATATACTTGCAGTATCAATATTTTCTACGGTATCACTTTATGAATAATTGAATGATGATTCATATTGTCTTCAGTGTCCAATACATTAGACTCAAGTCTGCTTTCTTTAATCATTCTCTCGAATTCTGAACCAACATTTCTTTGTCTTAGGGTGAGTCTTACTCTAGCCTGTAACATGAATCTGCGTTACTATCCAATGGATGTACAACTTTGTCATCTGTCAATGGAAAGTTGTAAGTAATGTAGCAATATTATAAAGTAAACTTTCAGAGTTACTTTGAGTTATCATTCAGTGTCGTTGTTGAGATTTCTGCAAGGTCATTCAACTTCACAATATTCTTATTAATTTAGAATACACATACATCACAAACAATGTCAGTCAGTACAATAGAATGTAATGTAAGTAGTTAGAGATAAATTTGAAGATTCAGATTCACATCTGTGTAGAAATGCCCCTTAGGTACAATCGGTATTTTCTGTATGACCAAATTTTGAACAGGATGTTATCAACCGGGTACTATTATTCTTGCTCTGTTCGATAGTGGTAAAGACTTCTCTTAGTGAATATATTTCTCATATTTTTCAATGATCATTAAGTGAGCTAATTATCATACCAACGTTACTTTTGAACAAAAATTCTTCTGCTTTGGAGAGATAGCAATGTGAAATGTTGACGCAATTTAAGTCATATCGATTAAAATCTTTGGAAGTAATCGTTTAACCATTGAAGATTCAACATTACCTACTATTTCTACAAACAAACGCTCTATCTATATCCGACCTTATTTGATTTCGCCATATCCTAAACATACCTGCAGCATTTGATTTGTTATAAAGCGTTTTAAATAAATTCACATGTTAATTTCCAAAAAGCGACTTCATATCTAAGTTCAATCATATTTTCCCTCGTAGATGGCTACCGTACGCATGACCTTCAATTTCGATGGACAGACGAAAATGCCGTCGATATCGACGATGAAATAGAGATCGCCGAATTCAGAGATCCTCTTGTCAAAACTATCGAATATAACAAGACTTACACAACCGGTGAGTGTTCGCATTAGAAACTGTAAAATGCTGACACGATACACACATAAACTTATGTTGATTATATTTTGCATTTGCAAATTCGCTGGCATGTGACAGTTTCTCCATAAGCGACAATCTCACTATCAAGAACATGTCTCCCACTTATCACCAATCTTTCCATGTGCTTTCTAGCATTCCTGGCAGACTCCAATTACTAGCTCCTTCTAAGACTGAGGTTACTGTGCCTTTGATTGATCGATTAATATATTAGACTTTGTGATTATATGTTATACACACTTTTTATATGATGAGGGATTCATTCTGAACTGTGTTCCGCTTCTATGGTACATGCGGGTACAAAGTATTTACAAAGTGCATATATCTTTTATTATACTTCAGGCAATTTCAGCTCATTGCGGCTCTACTTCATGTTATATCGTATCTACGATTTCCACCTTGTTCAATCGTTCTTTCCAACTTTTGTCATGGTGATAATTTCCTGGTTATCTTTCTGGTTGAATCCTGAAAGTGTACCAGCTAGGGTATCGTTAGGTATCACAACTCTCCTCACCATAACTTCCCAAGCTTCTGGTGTTCGGATCGGCTTACCTAAAGTCTCGTACATAAAGGTAAGACATTCGACTGGGTGTAAATGGTAGACATAACTCTGGGTCACAAAAACATTTTGATGGTATTTAAAATAACTGACTGCATGAAATATCCTTTGTGTATTGCATGGCCTATTACTGTGTTGCTTGTCGTGTAAATTTTAAGTTTGTTTTCATTATGTAAGACAAGCAATCAACGAAACATTACCACATAAAACGTGCGCGCATTAATTGCTCTGCATAACTTTTCGACGAAACACTTTACTTTTTTTGTGAAATGTTTGCCAGCGCGACACCGCACTTAAAATAAGAAACGTGTAGGGACTAATGTATCTCTGATACGATTATGACACCTTGTCATACTCTGGTCTACAATCGGGTGAGATTGATATTAACAACCGAAAGCGAAATGGACCTTCCCATGTGACATGCACGCTCAATGTCCTTGTTAGAGAAAAATTCACCACCATGATCAGAGTGAAACATTGCGTTTCCATACCATTGGATGAAATAAACTTTTCTACAACCCCTTTTGTCTACCCCAATATATACTTGCAAAAACATTTAATGTGTCTGTGCTACCTTTGTTTGGTTTACACCATTCTCGCTCAATAGACATAATAGGGTCATCTTCCGGGGGCCAAACTGACCGCTTTTTTGAATGGAACTGTGTTTTTATGAAGTCATCCTTGTCGAGTCTGATACTGGGACAATGGTGCATGGATTACTCTCTCGGCAACTGCGTAACCTACTATTACAGATCAGGACTGAAATTCTCTTGTCAAAATTTTGTGATGTTACAGGCACATTCTCGGCGTTGCGTGCGTATTTCAAATTACGTCGAATCCATGAACATCAACTTCTTCAAACTTACCTGCCGATAACAAGTTTTGTGATCATTTCTTGGTTGTCATTTTGGATAACACCAGAAGCTGTGCCTGCTAGAGTTAGCCTGTGTATTACAACTGTCCTGACGGTCACTGCACAGAGCACTGGTATCAGAAGTGATTTGCCGCGTGTTGCTTATATCAAGGTACATCATCATGGACTATTCGCCACGCAAAGAAACATCAAAAAGCTTTCAAAAGTCATGATTTGTCAAATCGTAATTGATAAGCAATTAACATTTTGCAACACGAAAGTGATTGCTTGTCAGTGCTGAATTCGAATACATTATACGTTCAAATATTGATATGATTCTGTAAGAGGTTTTACTGAATCGATCTCACAAAATACGAGGCCTATCTAAAATGTAAAAATAAAATATCCAAAACACTAAACTGAACCTAAAACTGTTCTTGTGTAATGAACACATGCAGGATATATTAATCTTGTTTCAAGTATAGTTTTTGCTTTCATCTTTTACATATATCATGTAGAACTGCTATAAAAAGGGAATAAAATCGCCCCAAAATGCAAATATCTTCAAACAGTGGTTGGATGGTTGCTTTATGTCAGTCATCCTTCAGTGTTTTTGACAATTCCCAGAAGTTCTGAAAGCAAAATGTTCAAGGGAATGCTGTTAGAACTTTATGATATAAAACAATATGTCGAGAAAATCGAATTATGACCAGGTCAAGTAATTCGAGTAGGTTGCGAGAAGTAAATCATCAAAATGATGAACTTAATTTCAGAGAATTATAAATAAACTGCATACAAAATTAGAGTGTTTTTGATGATCTTTTTTGTTTGCCATTCATGGTTCAGTCAAATAATTGTATCTATATAGAATATATACCAATGTTATATCAATTTTTATGACGGAATAATTAACACTACAGGTTATTAGTACTCTTAGGAAGGGATGTTTTGAGGCGGTTAGGAATTTACGATTTGTGGTGTTTTTCCCCATAAAATTTAAATCAAACCAGGAAAAAAGTAGCAAAGCAGCCCATTTGAAAGCTCCCTGGTCGGGTTTTACGATTTGGACAAAGATGCAGTAACTTTCAATGTAGTCTTATGAAAATTGTTTCGGATA
>LD343051.1:255598-266263 GCA_001465055.1 Ptychodera flava | reverse complement strand
TCTACAAACTGCTGACAGCAGGTAAAGTGTCGAACATCTGCGAGTAGAAAGGTGCAGTACATGTTTATTTTTTCTGTGCGTATATCCGTAATTAATATGCGGCTATATGATAATACGGGGGTCCTTGAAAAATTTTGATCGATGGATGTAGATGGGGACATGAAGTTTTTTTAGGGTATTGAGGGGTGCCTGAAATAATATGTTTTCAATCGCGATTCCCCGTCCCCTCACCATTATTTGTGAACGCAACCTAATTGATGTAGCTAAATTAGATATCTTGTGCATGTATCCAGCCATTCAATTTATCTAGCTACATTAGATATCTTGTGCAGTTATCCACCCATTCAATTTATCTAGCTACATTAGATGCCCTATGTATCCAGCCATTCAATTTATCTAGCTACATTAGATGCCCTATGTATCCAGCCATTCAATTTATCTAGCTACATTGGATGCCCTATGTATCCAGCCATTCAATTTATCTAGCTACATTAGATGCCCTATGTATCCAGCCATTCAATTTATCTAGCTACATTAGATGCCCTATGTATCCAGCCATTCAATTTATCTAACTACAGTACACGAGATGTCCTGAGTATCTAGCTACATTAGGCGCGCTGTGTATCCAGTGATTGCATTTCTTAAATGCAACGTACATGTAAGAGGGACGTTTTCGTGTTTATTGCCAATACATATGTTCCCGATTCTCCTAAATTCTTCGGGAGATAAAGGGGATAGCACCGGCATGTCAAAGGTGAAGATTATGTAAGTGAAGCTTGTTTTATTGTTGTACTGTTTATATGGATTGTCTTCAATATGATGAAATTCTACCGTTCAAATTTGATGCAAATATAACCCTTTTGTCAATTTATGTTTCTCAAGGGATCACGCTGTCGTTTGATTTTAGTTGGGACATACAGATATCGTTTGTGACATTTGACATCAAACATCAAGTAACCGCATTGTACTATTCTTCTGTTTCGTTTAACTAGAAAATTGCTGCTTTGAACGAAGAGGATGACATGAGTTTAGAGAAATTGGGAAACGACGATCGAATAGCAAAGTCCAACGATAACGATGATGGAGATTATTACATTGCAACATGGATGTCACATAAAATGGAACCTGCAAAAGTTGACAAAGTGTCAAGATGGCTCTTTCCTCTGATCTTCCTTCTGTTTAATGTTTTATATTGGCCAATTTGCCTCATTAGTTACTATAGCAACATTTTCGATGACATAAATGTCGGTGAAGCCATAAACTGATAGGTTTATACAAAACAAAATATAACAATATGTTCAAACTATATAAGTGCTATCACAAACACTCCGTGGAGCCAGCTCACACAACCTATTGAATCAATCGAATCATGTTGATTGATACATCAGTTAACCATGCATGACCTTATTTTAATCCATTGTCTACGGCGAGAAATGAAACCTTTGCACGGCGACACAGAATTTACGACTTTGAATACTCACCAACATTTTATTCATCCTTTGTGAACTACTCCTTTCACACTATCCACCACTATGAATTGTTCTGTTCAAAACAAAGGTGGCCATATAGTCACATAAAACCGGAAAGAAATTTTAAAAACGATAAAAATACTTCATGACAAAACGAACATTAGAAATGAAAATAGAATCAAAACGTAAAGAGTAGCTCTATAGATCCTTGTATAGAACAGCTCCATAGATCCTTGTATAGAGCAGCTCTATAGATCCGTGTATAGAGCAGCTCTATAGATCCGTGTATAGAGCAGCTCTATAGATCGGTGTATAGAGCAGCTCTATAGATCCTTGTATAGAGCAGCTCTATAGATCCCTGTAGATACAAATAGTGAGTCGGAAAAATATCGTTCAATAATGCCAATTTTATTTAATCTAGACAGCTACTTTTAAATTTCCTACTCATTTGATGCTTTGAGAAAGAGATACTTCATAACTGTTTTACGAACGCCGAAAGTGTCTTAGGTAAAACTAAACAACGTCAGAAAAGGAAGTGTTGGTGTGTCTGCTTATCACCATTAATTTTCATCGCTGCAAACCAAAAAAAGATATAAAAAGGCTCGAAACATTTGGGAGTTTGAAAAGTAATTGGGCTTTAAGGCTTTTATCTCCTTTCAAAATAGATATTGACATAAACAATGAAAATTGTCTGTTGCAGAAAGAATATACTGTCGAGGTCCATTCCATCTATCCTCCCATGATAAAATTCATCGAAGAACGCAGATGAAATGCTACCAAGAGAGGGCGTGCGTAATATCACACAAAGGAACAGTCCTAGAGAACCATAGACATAATTAAAACAAGACATAACAATGATGAAAAAAATCAGAAGTTTGGGTTTCGCATCAACTTTGATTTTTGAATGAGAGTAATTTCAATATGAAAGAACGAAGGAGAAAGATTTTATTACTTTCCAGATCACAAACAGCGTTCAATGCAATTGTAATGTTGAAATTTTCCTATTCCTAATTCACAAACGTAGATGTTTGGAAATATTATAATCCATCTGTATATGAAAATGAACATTATATTACTATGCCGTGTCAGTTGCATTTTAATTGGTCGAGCTGAACCACGTGACAGACTACAAATACACAGTACTACTAGTAATAGTGCCCCGTTGTCTTTCGCGTATCTTCTCGTATTTGTATCAGTCGCCTGATTTTGCAGGTAAAGCGGAGTTTATTTTTTCTAAACATACTGACTTAAAGGTTCTTCACTGATGTTTGATAAAAAAATATAATTGTGTTTCTTCATTACTTAATCAGAAGTCAATTTGTGTCTTTACATATTTGAAAGTCACATATATAGAGGTATGTTTCAGATTCTACGCAAAATGGGAATGCCAATGTTCTATTTTAGTCAGCTCTGTGTTCTTTAAGGGATGAATCATTGTCATAAAACTAATATGATTCATACATATAAAATCAAAATGTTTCCACAATTCAAATTCTTCTTATTTTTCAGTCTTCAATCTTCCACCTTCAGCCTAGAAATCAGTTCAGGGTATTTATGGTCGCTCTCAATGGACAACTACGTGTATGTACTTTGTATTTAGTTCTTATGTGATAGCTTTTGTTTTATTTTTGATGACAGTTGTATTTTTGCTTTGCTTACAAATACAAGTGTGATTTGCCAGTTTTCTGTAAGTCTACACTTAAAAATTAAATGATTAAATATTCGGAGTTAGGATAGTTAACGGATCCCTGACAAAAAGTAAAAGAACTTGCCCCGCAAGCAGCTACAGGCATCACACCAACTCTATGGCTGCTGTGTTCAGTAGTGCAATGTGAGATTATGTAAACAAATATTCCCATACTGTTATGTGAACTTTTTACCGCAGTGAACAAAGGAACTTTGAACATAGCGCAATATATTGTGATTTAATAAAATCTTCTAGTTTAAAGAAAGTCCATGTGCAATCCTTCACGGGCAACAGCAATAGTATCGAGTTGACTGTGAATAGCGCCTTCTACGGTCTATTCCTTTTCTGTCATGTAAATCGTTACTTGCTACGTCATCATAAAAACATGAGCACATCCATACATGCCATATGGCTCCAACTTCCATAAGAAATAGATTTACCTGGTTTCTATTATTTACGATGAAATCAGAATTTTTAGGAGGCTTTCCATTATAGGAGAAATGTATTTCAAACTAACATCTTAAAAGTGAACATTTCATCATTTTTTTCTGTTCGAGCAGTAAAGAATAATAATTTCATTGATGTTGGTGTAATTTCCCTATTATTTGTATCTTGGTGACGTTACTTCCCATGATCAACTGACATCGTAGTCACTGTGTGGTCATTCATCTTCAATCACATTCACAGTTTCATGTGCTTCAAAGCTCTTACTCCATATTGGCTGCAATCCAAACATACACTGTATCTACTCATAACGTTTCAAGCCTGTTAAATCATAACTTTATGATATTTTAGTAGTTAATCATTAACGAACCTTTGTATTTATAGTTTAGAAATAGGGGGAGACAAATAACAAGAATAAATACTATTCTATATTATGCTTTCATCGTTTTTGAGTCTACCTTTAATCTTCGATATAGCTCCCTTTTATTCATAATTTTTCTGTTTTGAGATTGTCATGTCTATGTCGTGTTAACTCTTCGTTGCTTATCTGACACTTTCATGAAGCTATAGAGAGAGAATCGACCTCTTCATTAAGTTGGGAAACATAAATATAACAAAGGAAGACATATTTTTTTAAATTGAATTAATTCTAGCCAAAGTAGCACAATTTACCTCTCAGCGTCTGTTTAGGATGCATAAAGCGTATATTGAGGGAAAAGAAATAATAATAACATCGTGGACTGTCAAAAGATACATATTTTGTCTTTTAAAGCATATCGTGTTGTAAAAAAATCAGAGAATTATCCCTGGATTAATGCTCCATGAACATTGAAAAATTACACTAGGCTGAGATGCAATCCCCGAGTCAACTTCATCGGTTCAAGGACAGTAATTTTCTGTAAACGTTTGCGTTCGGATCGAGAAATCGTCACCATCTAACACTCTCAGAATGAACTGTGCGGTTAAAACTGCGATAAATATTTTCCGAATTTAAGAGGCAATTTATCTCGAACGCCAGAAGGTAAGGCAAGTTGTCTCAAAGAGCGTTAACGGCATCTCAAGTCGACCATATAATCTCTTTCTGAGTAAATTGAATAAATAGTCATGGCATTTGTTATTGATTACATTATCAAGGAATTGTCTACCAGTCACAACATGAAGTACCAGCTTCAGATTATCTACATGTCATGATATGAAAACAGCTTAGGATTAAACATATTCCATTTGTACTTCGTATAGGCAAATCCAGTGACATGTTTGCGCACGTACACACGACATTTCACTGTACCGTTTAGTCTCTTCAAATTTATCGTAACGTTCTATATCGTGCACATTTGTATTCAGCAACCATTGAAAGAATGAAACCCTATACAGGTGGTTGTGGTAGCTAATATCCATTTCTTTCATGAACGCTGAAATGTGCAACAGGGTACTTACGTATTATTTGGTAGGGATCGTTTTTTCGACAAGACAAATAGTACCAATATGAACTCTACTTTAAAATATGTTGCCCATTCTCTAAGATATGTATTTAGCACAAACAATTTTGAGAATCTTTCTTAAATAGTGGTATTTTAACGTTGCAAACCCGGATTGAATTGTACATTAAAACAGTAGGCAATTTATTTGAGAAAATAAACATAAATATCAGACACTGTGACCGGTAGTGTGTGTAGCCTTTGATGTGGCACTCATTCGGAATATATAAGTGAAAACATAAGCAAATGCCGTCACTCTTCATTAGTCGCTGTGACTTTATAAAGATAGCCGACATATTTAAGACCTTGTTACTTAAGGATTAAATACGATCAAGGGAAAAAAATCACTCAGAAAAAAACGAAAATAAAAGGCCCGAAGCAATGAATTTTTGTTTAATAATTCTAAACTCGTTTTATTACCAACGACTCTAACTTACAAAATGATTTGCTGCGAAATACAGGTTAAGGTCCTAAGGAAATAGGATTTTTTCAACTATCTTGGCTATTGTATCAGTCATATAGAGTGTTCACTTTCCTTGGTAGTCATAGAAAGTCACCAACAACACTTATTTAATGGAAAGCGATTTGCGGTACTTTGCTTGAGTACTCACTTGAATTTCCTGTTTGCGGAATCTGTGAAAAGAGTTGACGTCACCAGATGTCGCTCAACCTTTTAGATCATCTACCTGTGAGTAAGAGAGGTTTCAATGGTGTAAGTAAATGCAAGGAATGACAAACGGATTTCTCTGAAGCATTCAGTGTTACTGACATATCTTGTTATCGGAAGCAAACACACTCTATGACTCACTTTGATGTGCGTGGAAAGCCGTTATTACTTGTCGATTTAATGAAAATAAAAACTCGCAATTGGTGTACAAGCGAGCCTACCACAATATCTTACCATGGATTCTCACTTTCTATCCATAAGTATTTTGACAGGAAGTACACTTTATCCAAAATATTAATATTACGATGGTCTTGACACTCACTTTGACAATAGTACAAATCTATAGAACCAGTAAAAGGTGAACATCTGCGGAGATGTAAGTTTCACCTGTGGAACTGCATATTGGCAACAGTTTTTTCTAAGCAATATTTCTCATCGAAGATGACAAGAAATCCCCCTCATACTATATATTTTCAAAAAGTAGAGACTCTAAATTTTAGTATGGTAGATATAGTTTAGTCGAAGGATGAAGTGGATTTGGGTTAAAAAACTCAACTTTGGTATTAATAATAAAAATTGATTTAAGGACTTGACGCTATTTTCTGAAATGTAATACTTTACTTGAAAGAGAAGTATATGTATAAAAAAGCGACTATTTTATTTTGCATTTCGAGGCGCGTACTATAGTGAATAGATGTATGTTAATACATCTTTGTACATCTGAGGAGTAAAAACAGCAAAAGTACTTATCTAGCATACTTACACCATAATACTGCCTCTAAAAATCAGAAAATACAGTAACCACACTCAACGGGACTGAAATAGAATGTCTCACACGCATAGGGGAATATGTCCACGGCTCTTGCCTGACATAAATTCCCAACGAGTGTGGAACATTCCAATTTAGCTGAATGGCGTACTGGACTATTTTTCTCTCGTTCTCTCAATAGTTGAAAAAATGGAAATTATCGTATTTTTGTAGAATTATTATCAGTGACATCATTGACTTTCTTTGACGTCTCTTTCGAAAAATATAGTTCAAATCATGTTATTTAATTATTACCGGTATTTTACGATTTATTAATCAAAACAATCAGATTGCATCATGCTTTTATTTATTTTCATGTATTTTCCACTGACGGGAAGCTAATAAACAAAACTTTTGACGAGACTGATTCCCGCTTGTACAGTACGCGATTTCTCATTTGTCAAGTAGTGCGCACGCCTTGCACGCCCAGCGAATGACTTATTATACGATTCTCACACTCCAAGCTTACCCAGGACGTGAAACATGTACCGTAGTTGCTTGATATTTTTGTAAAAACTAAGGGTTGGTGACATGTCTGTGTTAAGTTTGAAAGGTTATGGATTGGACGAGCCGAATCTCACATGGTCGCTAATCTGAAATCTTGCACAGCGGTAGTAATTGATTTTTACTGTAACAATCAGGTTTAGCGCTGGTAGCACAGTTTTATTTTTATCCGGTAGAGATGAAAGTCTATTTCTAGGATGGAAAACGCTCGATAAAATTAAAATCCTAGGTTACACTATTTAACTTACTATATCTCCTGATCTGTCGATTGTAGTTTCAAATTCCAATTTCCTTGCGGGTGTACACATCTTATCATCCACTGATTTGCTCTCCTACTTTCTCTATTTTCCTGTTGGAAACAAATTTCAAAAGGTTGCGAAGGAAAGCTCGTTGTTTACAACATAGGGAAGTCTCAATATCCGGACTTAGCAAACAAAATAACTGCAAGTTTACCGAACAAAACGGCAAACCGAAACGAGGACGTCATAAGATCATTCAAAAAGATGTCAGCAGAGAAAATGCAAATTGAAATTGTTTTGCGAAAACTTGTCCACCATCTGCGGTAAAAAGACTTTAATGTGATTTGATCCAGCGGCATTGCTTATTGAATTGAATTTGAATTGCTTCGACGTTTATTTTACACAACTTCGTTGGAGACTATCAAATATACACATACACATACACAAAGTTTAAAATCAAACAGAAAATAATAGGATCCCAATAGCAAATTGCGTACACTTTGGATAGTCTCCGTATCAAGCACAAAGTTTTGACAAAATTAACTGCGCTCTGTCAAGTAATTTTAATTTTTTTAGTTTTCCCTGACAATGTATTAAAGAAAATATCAAAATGAAATACCATGTTTATACAAAGGCGCTTCATCACTTTCCAAACCTTAGTATTTTCTTCACCGCAATTTACATCGCTCCTTCCAATTGTCGCCATTTGACATATGAAGATGACCTCGATTGTTTGTTGCTAGGCAACATAAATCTAATTGGTTGTCGGATGCACACTGATGGGTAAAGGGCTAGCATAGGAAGGCGCTAATGAATCCATACATAATGTTACAGGACACTGTGTCTGATTGGCTACGAGACTCCAGCTTTCACAACTGAAACGCGTAGGTTATCATTTAAATTGGCTCTGTGAAATACAGTTCAGTCAGTTTTAAAGCAGTGCTGGTAAAGATTGGACCGTCATCCGTGTGAATAGTGTTGTTTTGGAAAGTGAGTGACATCATAACCTGTGCAATGCTTCAAATATGTATTGATAGGACATAGTCAGGTAATCTATACCCTCAGCATGTTCTGGAATAAGTGAATATGGCCGAGGTTGAAATGTCAGTTTCATTTGATGAAGCCATTCAACTGAAACATGGATGTCAACAGTAAGATAACTTAACATTTAACTCAACCATCGAACAACTACAATACAACAACTTGGAAACATTCAATCTTCCTAATATATTATTGCAAGAGTCATCTCTTCATCTATGACGTCGGATCTCGTGGCGTGTATTTAAACAAGACGTAATTACTGAATACCGCGTATAGTCAACGTTTACGTCCGCGTTATATACGTATGTTTGTGTGTATTCGAAGATACGTGATGACTTTCTACTGAGCAGAAGAAGTGAATCCCAGAAGAAACTTCCATGTTTCAGCGCCACTGCCCGATTAACACGTCATAATCGACATTGAAACCTACCTTGAAAGTGGAGAACTTCCAGACTGTAGCGTCATAATGACAATCAGCAACACATCTAAGGGATTTGGCTGGTACGCTACAGTCATTCTCTTTCATGTGAGTAAAGAATCTACAATGAAAATTAACTATTTTACTCGAGGGTCATATAACAAACACATTCTGATGCCTGTAACACATAACCTAAGAAATGTCCCATGAAAGTAGAGCTAGATATATTGAACATATTGATTTCTTGGAGTTCACAGGCCAAACGTAATTATATTTTCCCAATTTACTTCAAATTATACATCCAAAGTATTATTGTCTTATTACAAAAATGTCATTGACGAATATTTGCCCTGTCATTTGAGAGAAATGTTGGTCTAGGTTGATTTAACTGATTATTAACTCTATATAGGTGATCTTGTCATATTCATGGGCATCGATACCATATGAGTATAGTTTACACAGTACACAAATTTCAAATCCGTGTAAGAAGTGACCCGCAAATCGTGAATCATACAGTTATCAATGAAATATCCAGCTCCACGTGAACATTACCATAGTATTTCATTTGAAATATATAGCATTTTACTTTCTATCCACCTTACTATGATTTTGTTGCACATGCAGTCTTCAAGACGGGCTCATATTTTACAGCAAACTTTTTAAAAATTTTATTTCAGTTGCTGCGTTTGCACGTCAGTTGCGCGATAATTCAAGGTAAGAAATACGTGTTATTCATCTTTGATCTTCGAAATAATATCTAATTATCAAATATAATTTTATTCGGCTGTACCAACGGCAAATTATGTTACAACATTTTACACTTGTCTGCTCAATGTTTCATGTATGTTTTTATGACTGACCATATTCCCAAGGATTCAATGCAGAGTGTCCAATCCAACTGCTATTTGTAGACATTGACGATAGTAACCATTTTGCATTTTGCCAGGGTTTGAAAACGTCTTCATCATCAACACGATGGTATGTTAACGGCATTCAAACTTAACTAGTCCTTAAAATACACACTACATATTTCTATTTGACCAATGTCTGATTTTCCATTTTCCATTTTCATGCCTTAATGCTATATTTTAGATGTGATAACTATGATGTGTAGGAAACGAAGCGAGACCTGCGTTGTTTGGTCCCATATAATAGAGGAGAAACTTCAATATTTGAATACTTGGTTTTCTAAGACTGTTACCATAGATAGGATATTGATGTTGCACTAATCCAAAGGCAAGTAAGAGATAGAATTAATGCCTGTAGGCTAAATTGATTAAATGTAAATTTTAGGCTTACCTGAAGCACACTGGATCTCATACCCTAACCATCAATAAATACAAACATGCTCTAGACAAAATTGAATTTCCCTACAGCTTAGTAAGGGCCCACATCTCTTCAGTCGTGCCGAGTTGGCGGTGGCGAGATGAAAATACTAGATGTTTTGTTAATACCTTGCATGTGAAAATATCACAACCTGTTATGTCGTTATGACGACCGTCTGCATTGATACGATCGCTGGTACACAATCGCAACGTTGATTATTCTACAACTTACTCAAGAAACACTTTAGAAAATAACCGTTTACCGACTATTAAGGTGAAGTACTACGAATTACGTCAAAATTAGGTTGTGGTGTCATTTACTTGAAACTTTGCACAAATATTCTTTGAAGTTATGCAAGTGCAAAAATGAAATAAAAAATGGGGGTCACCACGCTCGTTTCCATGGAAACGGACGTTAAAATGGCGTCGTTAGAAATAAATAAAAATGATATAATTCACTTAAACTAAAGAAAGCAATAATAAAACGTTTAGCAAATGAGTTAATTTTAATAAATACCAAGAATTAAGATCCATATCTATCGAATGTATAGTTTTCATGATGTTTGTAAAGTAATTTTAACATAA
>LD343051.1:209336-243514 GCA_001465055.1 Ptychodera flava | reverse complement strand
TAAAGCTGATTGAATATTTGAATAATATTTTTTCAATATTTGTTCGATTTAACTTATTTTTAATGTTTTTTGTCCACTCGAATAGATTGTCCTGCATGATTGATATACTTAACGCTATGAGGGAAAAACAAGTAAACTGAACTCCAACGACTATAGTGTTAAATGCATGACACGGTAAAAACACATTTTGTTACAGAACCTAATCGACGAAGCACGAAGCAGGCGTCCGTAGCGTGAGGGGTAGATGAATGGAGGCCTGTTCTGGTCTCTAGATATGACATGTGTCCTCAGTCATGAACGAAATCATTAAGTTGGATATTTACGGAAAACCAAATAATATATAGCATTAAAATAAGATCTGATGACTGTGCATAAAAAACTTCAATTTTATTTCTCGTTAGAACTGAGCACAAAATATGATACGATTGCTGTCAAACCACGATATGAGTCATTTGTTTCCCTTTCACTTAAAATGTCATGTAAAAAGTGACTAAGTAATCTATGATGTACACTGAGTTGGAGAAACACTGTTTGCAAATATCAACCACAAAAAACGTAAGTACTAAGATGGAAAGCAAATGCAATTTCTACTTTAAGATGTCTGTATCTGTGACGACATTAGTCCCATATCGTGATTCTAATAATGGAACTAGATCTACTTTTCATGTAGCTAATATATCAACAGTTCCGGCCTGTTGTCATGCTGGGTCAGTTAAGGTTTTACCAAGATCTTTCTGAACACGGTGAGAGGAAAACGTTCTAATACGAACATAATGTAAACAATATAGTACCTGGTATAACAATAGAGTACCTCATATAGTCGTAAAACTAGATTAAGAATTGCAACCAACTATCCTGTGGAAGGTCGGTTGCATCGTTAACTCCAAAAGCAAGTCGTTAAATTTAAAATGCAAATTCAAAGTAAGACAACCAAAGCAAACGCAAAAGTTATGCCATGTACAGCTGTACATCATTACCTTCAGGTTCTCAAGCATTAATGTTAACGTAATCATGGACAGATCTTAATATCTCTGTAATGCCACTGTAATTATACCAGAATAACCAGCAAACGCAATTTGCAAAGCAACATACCAAGTAAAAAAATGGTTATTTACATCAAAGAACCACAGTAACTTGATACATGTATGTACACAATCAGCGGTATCTTCCCGCTTTCCCCTAATTTAGAAATTGACTTAGAATTCTAATTACGTCAGTATTTTATAGAACGAGAGGTTGTGTGACGCAACAGTCGCTGTGGTTACTAACAAAGACAGCTTTTTGAAATGTCGCTTAGAAAATCAAATACCATTTATTGACAGAGCAATTTACGGAATGAAATGTTTCCTTTGAATAAATATAAATCAGAAGAAATATAGGTTTATTTTTCCTTCAGTTGTGTGTTTACCATATCGGACGAACACAAAGCTTATCCGTTGGTAATATCTATTTCCTGTTCCTTTGAAACAAAATTCTTAAGCCAAAATACGTATAAAACTGACTTTTATTGTCACAATGACAGCGTTTTCCTTTGGTAAAATGTAGGAAGGGAATACTAAAGGTAACATAGTCTGCAGAGGTTTCAAACTGTTAAATGTCCTTAGCGCTTTAATCTAATTTCACGGTTAGACTGGCCATATTTACACCAAAAACAGAGATGTGAGGAAGTGCTCTAATCCATTGACTGTGTTCACAATCAATAGCCACGCACAATTCTACTCCAAATGGGCCCTTCAATGAATGTGACCTTTGAAAAAGAAGACAATATGAAAGGCTGCATTTATGTATTATGCTACAACCAGACCGAGAGAAGCCGAATCCCATTCACCAAATTATTTTCCTCGTAAATATTCGTGCATTGAAAGTAACTGTATGTACAGGCAAGTTGACTCAGTTTCCGGTGAACGGATCAACCTAACATTTATACGACGTGACTTTGTTGAGCACATTAAGGCTGAATAGGAAGACGTGATTGCAACTTCTCCATCTGTAGTAATCGAAGACTGAAGTACCATAGTTGAAACTGTTGTGTTTCCAAAAATACTACCAAGTTGTACTCTACTTGTTCGTACGCGTCAACATGTAATCAAAAGAGACATTGTACAATATATTAATCACAAGTCTGGCACAACATTTTCTGAAACAGGACATAGGACAAGTGAATGCTTGAATTCGAATTATATGAAATAATAGCAACACTAGTTTAAACTGCAGTCAGCTGATCCTCTCGGACAGATACGATAAACAATCTTGTCATGACCTCTTTATTTTTTGCAATGAATATAACCAGAACACAAATGTTGCTATAAAGCGATTGTTAGTGACGTCTTCTTTAAACTCAAGCGTACGCGAACGTGTGTCGTTTGCTGTAAATTGTACAGCTGTAGTAGGCTTCTTATGCCGTTTAAGCGACCGATAAGCGATGTTAAGACCTCCATTCTCTCAAAATGCTACTCAGCTTCAAATTATCCTCCTAAAAAACCAACCAACTCCCGAAGCTAGAACGATATTTCTATTTGACTGATAAGAACCTCATGCGCATGCGCACTCCTTCATTGTTAGTCTACAGCTTTCCTTTCGATGAATTAAAAGGGCAAACGATCAACAGTGTTACCCGATGTACTTCGCTATGAAAAACTGAACCTTGATGGTCGTAAGGAGTCAGGTTACTGTCCATAAACTAAACACAGTGTACACTGAAATATTTTCAATGATAAATTTTCAATTAAATTTTAATTGCTTGAAATTATCACAATTTCAAGTCCGAACCTGCAAATGTAAGACCTGTCATAGGCAGACAAATTTTTAAATACGGATCAACTGCTGATAGCCATACGTCATTGATTTGTATGGCGATTTTTGAGTTCAAGTATTGAGTGGTAACCAATGCTGGATGTTGATGATTACGATTTCAGAATGGATGGTGTAGAATGTCAGTCAAAATTGTTGTTGTCGTTTTATACAAAGACAACAGTAAACGATAGTATTTTGCTCAACAAGATGAGACGCCTATACTCATCATCGTGATTTCTCTGGGAATTTTCATTATCAATATGCCTGTAATCCCATGTATTTTGTGGGCCTCTGTCCTGACACAAAAGCGACGCGGAGCTCTTCCGATATTTTGATTGTCTGTTGTCTGTCTTTCTTTAACTTTGCACAGTGAAGCCACTGGTCACAAAACTTTCATATTTTTATCACAAGCCCCTCGATCTTATTTTGTTTCGTTCACATAATGACAACATTTTCGCATGTTAATTTTATGGTCTAATGTTCTCGTTTTCTGTCAAAGTATCTACGACACCCCTTGTCTAAAAGCTTTCAAATTTGATTGGTAGGGTCGAGTGATATCCTCATTCAGATTTATTCAGATTAGCATAACATTTGCTTATGTGAATTTAAAGATATCTGTTTTGGGTTTTTTTTCAAATTTCTTTCTGTCTTGCATGATAGCTGTGAAATTTAGTTTGGAGCTTCCTAGGAATAACCCCAACCAATTTGATCAAATGATGACAAAATTTACAAATGTAAATATTTAACATACACTAATTAATTAATTAATTAATATAATCGAATATACTCGTTTTGGGGTCAGTACAACTTTTTGATACCCATTGCCTACAAGATTTCAAATTTAATAAATGTTTCTCATTTCACACAAACAAATTAGAATAGAATTTGTACATATAAACTTTGTAGGTTCCTAGCAATCTGATCTGCTACAACTATTATCTTGTTTGCTTTTAACGTTTGTAAGGGTTTTTCTCCCATTTCTGGTGGTATCATTTCTTTTCCTGAAATTGCTCACCTGTCAGTTTTTGTATTTGGTCCATCGATTCCTTGGCCTTCATTTAGATTTGTCCCCCTTTTTAATATAAAAATAGCTGTTTCAGTTGTCTCTATATTTTTGTTTTGTTTTGGTTTTTTTGGCCTTTTTTGTCAATTTGAAAGCGTGTAGACAGTTGGCAAGAATATGTTCTCAACAAAACGAGAATATTATTACTAAGCCCTGGGACATTACTTTAGTTTTGCAGTCTGGTCATATCACATTTGCTTAACAACAACAGTTATATAGTTTCCATAAACGATCGTTGCATGGTGACAGCATACCTGAGAAGCATTTTCCGAAATGTTTGTGCACGGAAATAGCGGAAATCTGAAACTCTCGGGTTAAAACTCAAATATGACTTATACAATTCACTTCATGTTCCAATCTTTCAGAGAAACCTATCACTGCTCGAGGACAGTCTGGTAATCAGAGTTTGTCATTAAACGAGATAGACAGATGTAATGGTGGTGCAAGTGGGGGTAGAATTCGGCTGGAAGCCGATACTGTTAATTTTGCTGTGACTGGTATTTTGGAAGTTGGCGGGGGCGATGGTAGCTATTTACCAGACAACGATACATACTGTGGTCAAGGAGGCGGTGGCGGTGTCATTGACATCACTGTGACAGGATATGTAACTGGTAACGTACCCAGTCAACTTAAACATTTAAATGGCGGCCAAGGTAATCCCAATGACGGACATAATGGCTTCTTGATCATGCGAGGTACGTAACTACATATGATGTGTGGACAATGCTTCTACTTTTCCTAATAAAGTATTTTAGGTATTTTATTCATGTATAGTATATCAATAATAGAACGTTTTTCATACAAGTTATGAATAACGTGATTAGAACTAATTTTGGGATAACTGGATGGTGTAGTATATATATGTTGGTTTAAACTGCAAATGCAAGCGCATCTGCTTTTCTTTTATCTTCGCAATAAGCTTATACTTGTTCATATCGGCAATCGGTAATATTGCAGCTTTAAGCTATATGGTACCTAGCACTTTTGATAAATTTGAAAAATTGAAAGATCCAATTCTCCAAAATTAGTTCTAATCGTGTTAAATGTATTATGAAGTAGCACGATTTGATTCACAAGTTTTATGAAAAGTTGTACTGCAAAAACTCTTTGTCATTTTTAACCGAGAGGACCGGCCTTTTTGAATAGATCGATAATTCTTGACCTATACTATTCAACCAAGAAAACGCTGTAGTTATCATTGATAAGTTGTTTGTTCACGCTGAAATTTAGAGAAAGAATGCAAAAGTCGTCAACTCACTCCTTTACATGCCAACCAAGGTCCTGTGTTCCTAATTTCCCTAATAAAGGGCTAAATCATTCTCGCGAGCCAGAGCATAATTTCCGCTCCGCTGACCTACGCAAAAGCTGTTGCCGTAAAGAGGCGTGTGGCTTACGACGATGGGCTAAATCTGTTGATCAGGTGATTTTTGAGTTGAGATGATCAATATTGATAAACTGTTAAACGTGATCAGTCTCTCCACAGTGTCCAAACTTGCATATATATGTATTTATGTTCAGAATTTGCATCCAAGCCGATGTTCGTAATTATTATTATTTTATTCAATGATTTGGTGTGACTCAAAACACTGTCTTTATCTATGCTGCCGTTCAAATGTTGAAATTACAACTTTGGAAGCGTCCGGATGGTCTTATGGCTTAAATACTCCGAATACTAGTAAGAGTTGTACACACGATAGGTATCTTGAGAATTTTCAATTTCCTTATTTCGAAGAACTGTCATTTTTTCTTCAACAGCGAAGCAATTCGGCCTAGGAGGAGGCAATAGCGGTGGAGGTAAGCCAGTGGAATATACAATAAAATGAATTCAAGTAGTAGAGCGTAACAAATGACATGTGAGGCAGTTGAAAGATTTACACAAGAACGCCTTCAATTCATTCTTCATGGCCATAATACTCCATAAAGAGACGTACAATGCAAGCACATGCCGGAAAAAAACACTGATATTTGTACTTGTTTTTACTGTCAGCAAGATCCGTTGAATTTTAATGTATTCTGAGAGATTTAATCAAAGTCCGTTCACTTCTTAGGAAGGACATGCGAGCAGTTGCACACAACCATAATACCTGTTATTTCAACAATAGAGCATAGCCAATGTGTGGATGCCGAGTTATGTGATCTTCTTCAACAGGTTAGTCTGCATTTGCACTTATATTGTCTGTATGATTTGCCACTGGTCTTGTTGTTCTGTTGTATTTAAATTGGCATTTCTTATTCATTCGGGATTTCTAAATCCAATGAAGCATTTTTTAGTCTGTAATCACTGAATTTCACAAAAATAGAAAACGCAACATTAAAGATGTCAAATGAATGAATACACTGAAAAGCAGCCAATAGTACTTGACTATGCCGTCTTGACTATGCCGCGAATATCAGCACGTCTTGATTATAAATGCTATCAGCACGTCTTGACTATGCCGCGAATATCGGCACGTTTTGATTATAAATGCTATCAGCACGTCTTGACTATGCCGCGACTATCGGGACGTCTTGACTATGATGCAATGGAACATCGGGACGTCTTGATGGCGCAAAGGAACATCGGGACGTCTTGACAACTTACTGGTTGTAATCATTGCTTCCCTGTCAATACATTTAATAGAATAAACCATTGACGCGAAACCAAATCCGGGGCAAAACATTAGAAATCTTATTTTTGTCAGATCGCGACTCTAAAACTTAATTAACTGGTCATTATCGTACCCTTATATGCAGCCGAACGACGCCAGTCACAATATTTGTTAACAAATTTGTCAAACGCACGTTTGCTTAATGTATCACATATATTTAATTCTTCCTTCCTTTATTTATCCATTGCATTTGGAGGATTTGAGCAATTTTAAAATGTCATTCATCATTTTAACGCAGAGAACTACTTAAGTTCATATTGTCTATCTAGTCAGTTTAATTTAATGGCTAAATACCATGACGGTGAAATTTTAGCTTACTTAAAACATCAAAGTATCTTCGTTTACCAAATGACAAGCTGGCTGTTAGTCAGAATTTCAAATTTTGGTCTTGTTTGTCAAATATGCGAAAGTTGTTCTTTGAGTACGGTTGGTAATTAAGAAACATAACATGCAAATGTTGACATAGTGTTTATGTTGTATTCTACTGTCGTTTAGTGAATATATAATGAAATGCTTGGTGTACCATTATCATTAGAATTCATCTTACACAATTGCAAATTGCAATGTGTTCCATGTTATTTACGCACTTCAATGCTACCATAAATCAATCCACTAAATTCATTTAATGCATTATAGAAATGTGCCTTTCTTTTATCAATGTAGGTTTTAATGCTTTCCCTCCCAGAGGGGGAAACAGTTTAAAATCTCCAGAATGAATTAAGTTGAACGTATATTGTAAATTTGCATATTCTTTTGTGTGTTCTGTACAGCGCACTGTGACGTATGTGTAGTGTGTTTTTTAAAAAAATTTTAACAACAACAACAATAATAATAATAATAATTATTATTATTATTATTATTATTAGACCTGAATTTTCATCAACAATCTGAACGTTACTTTTGAAATATCTAAATTAAAAAATTTTGTGCTAGCTGCTTTGAACTTGAAATGCTTATGTCTTTGTAGATTTCTTAGCTAAAAACAGATCTTCAAGAAAATCCGACCTACAAAAGGGATTGATTTATAAATAAAAGAAACGCTATTTCTTCTGACACAAAACTTTTCATTTCTCATCATGCCATTAACTATAAAGTTCATAGTTAAAGATTGCCTAACCCTGACATGTTTTGTCATTTATTTGAATCTGTCATAGCATATCTTATACTTCGAGTCGTCGAATGACATGCTAGACTTTTCGCCCGGTCTACTTGAAGTACTTTCACTTTATATTCTTATCTGTCACAATGAACACACGTAGCGATGTCACTGTCTGCCTTCGTTAATAACGTCGAATGAGAGATTACATGTGCTTCATGTGCTTTATTTAACTTGAATCTTATCACAGAATCCCTAACATTGTAATTCTAACACCAAAATGAGTGAGCAATGTAATTTTAAGAGATGTGAGATGCTAATATCGATGATACACCTTTGGGTCCTGTCACACCTTGACGATTTAGGCAGCGTATGCCGACGTAATCAAAAATTCTCTAAAACGCTGGCTTACTGAACTAACGATGTGTTTTTCAATTTTGGGAGTATACATAGCGTATTCATGTCATGTACTCATTGGTTAGAAATATGTTTTGGGTACGCTAGACAATTATCTCGACGCATTTCGACTTATGAGTAACTTACAAGTAACGTGTGTCAACGTGTATCAACGAGCGCATAACCTACCTACGTGCGCGGGACGTATGATCCATTCGCTGGCATACGTCAAAAAGGTTTTTGCGTGCGCAGTTTTTGACGACCTCGACGTACTACGATGTATACCAGCGTGCTTCAGCGTGCTCTTAAAGGCATGTGTTGACACCAGATTGTCTCCTCAGAAAATTTACCCACCAGATTACAATTTCAATGGAAAACAAAAAGTTATCACACTTCCATAATCCTCTTACAGACTAGAACAAAGGCGATCCCAGGGATCGCGAACAGTACCTTTAACTTATACAAAACTTGCCCATAACGTATTCGACGTACGCCCAGCGTATTCGCCAAATTTTACATATGTTGGCATGTACTGGCTAATCGTCAAGGTGTGACTGGGCTATTAACAAGAGACGCATCGTTACGTTTAAAGCTGTTAATAGTAAATGCTTGTCAAATGTCATGTGCAATATAGCAATGGAAATCAATATAAGAACATTTATCGAACATGTACTCACATCTATACAACTGGGGTATATATGCACGAGGAGCAGGGTTGAACGTTTGAGAATTGGAACGCAATGGAACGCAAAAGAAGCTGAATGAATTATAGAATTAGTTGCTCTGACTTTTTGCATTTTCATTTGTTATAAATTAATATACTGAATTGTTTTGAAGCCACAGTCACATGATTATCTATTAATGAGAACAAGTAAGATTGCGCATACGCTGGGTTTACTAGTTGATTTACATTATTTTCAGTTAACAAGTTTGACGTCGGTCTCCCCATACGATGTGAATATGTATATGGCCATATTGTTGAGTCAGCTGAAAATGGCGAACAATTTGACATCGGATTCCGTCAATTACTTCATCACTGTTACATCATTATTGGTTGAATTGACACCCTTTGAGATGCTGAGAGCACAACTGAACAGGAATGTGTACATCAAGGTGCGTTGACATTCTTGTCATAAAGTGTGATAGCATTATTTTAGTCGTAAATCAATGTGCAAGTGAACATATCAAGACATTAGTGTCGGTCCTTACACATCACGTAAAACAAATATATGTCCTGTACTTGTTTCGATTATTTTTTATCCACATAACAACATAAAACATAGATCCACATAACAACATAAAACTTATATACTGCTTTGTAAATATATCAACGGAATTTTTGTCCAATAGTTTGTTGCCTGTGTTAAACGAGGTCCAATGCTTTGTTTGTAGTGTCGCGTATATACTCACAAAAGGTTGAGGATTACACAGCCCGCTATCCACATCATAGTTATTGTAGATCAATATGCTCATTTTCCAGGTATGCGCTATTGATACGCAACATTGTCGAGTAGCTTCACGAAGCTTGTTCGCTTTTTCATCTAGGTCAATCCGGCATACGCACGTACGCACGCACGCAATTACATACATACATACATACATACATACATACATACATACATACATACATACATACATACATACATACATACATACATACATATCGAATATCACCTAATGCAATATAAAGTCGCAGTAATATTCGCATCGTTGTCACGGTTACCAGGACTTCTATTTCATCATTACACGCACTTCCTTGAAAATTCGGAGTGATAAATGATTTGTACGCCATTCGTCAATCTCTTTCTCCTGAGGAGACAGGCTAGCATTCGGTGATTGCACGAACAGAAATAGCCATTATATCGGTTATTGTTCAATTACCAGTCACATCAACCAGCAAGAAATGTAACAGGAAGCATCAATCACTTGTCATGATCAATAAATAGATAATGACCAGACATGACACGTTTCAGCCCCTTACGGAAATTAGAACACCACGACAGCCTTACTTAGTATCTCCATTCTAATATTTCTTTCCGAGACAAATGCATCTGGAGAATACCGACAATTACCTTGGGCTTGTTATCTACCTATGTTATTGATAGCCAATTATGGTAACTATGTGCTTCTGTATTTGCCGCTAGAATGTTCGCTTGAGAGAAGACAAGTTCTTCTTGCTGTGTGATGTGAAGTCATCATGGTTTACGAACCAAGCCACCATCGCATAGCATAGATATCTATTTTCAAAATAAGCTTACAGGACATGACTTCATAACGATAATAACACGCCGTTTCCGAGAAGATAATTCTCCGGGAAAACGCATAGACTTGATCCAGTTTGTCAGACTGATCGACAAAACTTATGTAACTGGAAAAGACCTTGTCATGAAAACAAGATTGTCAAACCACGGTCCCTCTATCACGTCTGCTGCTATTGAAAATTGCGGTGCTTTTTTGCAAGTTGTACTCGCAAAGGAATATAGTATTTGGAAAAGCAGAGTTTGTTCTTTTAAGGTAGCAGGCAACTCGAAATTAAAAAACTAAACTTTTGCTCAAACTTTCCTCGACGATACTTTCAACCATTCTCAGCTCCAAAAAACTCAAGAATGAAAATCAGGGGTCACCGTGCAAATTTTGATAATAGAGAAACGAATTATGAAACGTTTACAGATACTTCAAATCCAAAATGGCCGCCATCTTTGAGTTAACTCAATAGGGAAAAATACATTTCAATTTTCACAGAAGTAAACAAGTGAAATCTTTACTGACTCCAAGAGCATCAAAATGAGTCCCCGCAAGCGGTAAACCAGAAAAGAATTGTAAAAAGTTGAGAGTCAAAATATGTCCCCGAGGCGCATTCTAGCTCAGCTACTTTTAACGATCTCTCAAGACACTTTTCTAGGACTATTCGTAACACAGTCATGTATTTGTGCAAACGTGATGCAGTCCAATTGTCTGTAGTCTTTGAGCATTAATGTATGCACTGCTGGTTTACACATTCTTGATTGAAGAAGAACGTAAATAAAGCCATCTCGGTTGATGTATGATATCTATTTAACTTTCTATTGAATTACGTAAATAAATAGTGACCCCTATACAAATTCAAAGTATCAAATACAAGGTATTTTCTATGTTCTATCATGTTGCCATGTCCACTAGATCGGTTTATTTCTTTCTTCAGTCGCAAAAATTGCAATCTAACATCGAATGTTGATGAAATAATTCGTTTCTTGGTGTGTAAACACGATTTTCGGTGCTAACTGTCAGTAACAGTGGTTCTGTCATCGCTAAACTCACGTAAAAAGTAACCAATTATCGTTTGTGACCGAGTAATGGCAGAATTGTGCAAGCGTACTGCATACTCAATTCAGTAATTGCTCCCCCTCCCCCTCAGAAAAACCAAAATTGGTTTTCAGTTCTCTCTGTATTTTGGGTGATCATCAATTGTATGCAGAGTTCCTTGGACGGCAAGTTGAAATCGTCTTCTCTTATATTTTTCACAAATGTTGCCATTGATTTCTAATCTTAAAATGTTTATCAACAAACAAAAAATTTTAAGAATAAATCAGTGGCCGATTTAAAGTACAATCTATGCAATGTGAACGTTCAGATACCGAATATACTTTCATTTTAAGAGCAATTATACATTTTTGATCTTCCTTAAAATGAGAGCTCCAATATGCTCTTATAATACTTAAATGGACAATACTAATATCGTTCATGCAAACTATGCAACGGCCAGGTCGGAAACAGTCCTAAATTACAACTTTTGTTTGTCAAGTCAGTTAAATTGTTTCATTAACGCTGGTGATTATCGTCTATGTGAATTCGAATGTCAGGGAATCGCATATTGATATCTCAGGGTGTTCCTGCTAAACACAACTTAGTTTATTTTAACATGCTATGTATTATCTGCAAAGAAAATATTAAACGTCGTTATCCAGTATCGTTCAGATTCCCAGAAAAAATTACATTTTGTTTGTATTTTTCAGAACCTTGCTGATGTACTGAACGTCTTAGGAAACCTCATTGAAGAAATGGTAAGTCATTTTAGATATTTGTCCGTTGTGTTATGATTTGTACCGTATAAAAGGCTGTGTTATGATTTGTACCGTATAACAGGCTGTGTTATGATTTGTACCGTATAACAGGCTGTGTTATGATTTGTACCGTATAACAGCCTGTGTTATGATTTGTACCGTATAAAAGGCTGTGTTATGATTTGTACCGTATAAAAGGCACGAGGCATTGTTAGCATCAAACCATTCTTTCTCGTACACTGGAGATGAAAATACCGATTATGAACTCAATATTACTTACCTTATTGATGTATTCATGACCTTTATGCTGGAAGGTCAGGAAAGAAATTCAAAGATTGTTCACAGTGGGAACTTTAAATGACATAATGAGAAGTTATAGCTAGCTCCATATAGGATAAGGGGGAAATCTTTGGGGTTCGAGCAAAATGGCTGTGTGCACGTGTGGTTTGTTTGTTTGTTTTTTTACAGAGGACAAGGAAAACTTTATTGGTATCATAAATTATATTTGCAAGTTTTCGAGAAACTTCTAAAATGAAAAAATACATTCTATATCATAAACATAAACACAGATACAATTCGGGGGTTTTTTTCATAAAAAATTGGCCATACTTTACTGTCCATGAATAAGTCGATGAATACCAATCAAACCCATTTCTGTTTTGCAATTTATTGTAAGCTTCTCTACACGAATAATAAAAGAGATAGATCATTTTGTACGGCTGGCATGTTGTCGATCAATTGGCTTATATCAACTGCAATTCCTGACGGTGATCACTTCTTCATCTTCCTCTCCCTGCTTTCAATTCTTTTCCCGGCTATGATGAAACTATCTGGTAATTGAGATTTAAAAGTAAAATATTTTCAAGTTTCCCGGCAATCTATGACAACCCTTCACTCATCATAACGAGCTGTAAATTTTTTATGTGTATTTTCTCTGCGTGTTCATTATAAAGGTCACAGCATTCGACCAATAATCTGTTCATCATCTCTGCATGAGATTGATGAAATTTACAAAGTCCATTAGCGGAAACGAATATTGCAAGGTCAGTTTTACCAATAAGCGATTATAAGAAAAATACATAACTGTGTGATGCCATTATTCACAAAAATAGTCCATGGAGTAAAGTAATCGCCATGTTGGTCATCAGGCAGGCTACTATATTAATAGTTGCAGTGATACGGCGCTGAAGTTGCTTTCATTGAGATATTAATCATGTGCATTTTAATTTCATATTGCCTTCAACGCATTACTGCTGACAATATACAAATAAATTAGCAATGACATACGTGTACATGGTATACTTTCCTGGTTTCTTTCACCTAACGAATGAAAACACCACTAACCTAAAAGTCAACCATGTACTGTCGCCATTACACGGTAATGACGTCAGGGGTATTTTACGAGCTGAACGGATATATTTATCATTTGCAAGATCATATTTTTTTTGCAAAATGAGTTTACTCAAATGAATTGGCATTTAAAGTGATGAACCACTCTTGTAATCATATCTACACGCCGTGACGCCGTGTGCGAGTTTTCAATCACCTCAAGGACAGGTGCAAGTCACGCGTGATATATTGTGTATATACTCGGCAACAACAAGGGATTTCTATAGCTAAGGGTAGAATGCGCCTCGAGGACAGGTATCAGGACTCTGAATTTTTAAAATTCTTTTCTGGTCTTCCGCTTGTGATGGCTCATTTTGAAGCTCTTGGATTCAGTAAAGCGTTACGTTCATCGGTTTTGTTTTGTGAAAATCAAAACTTTAATTGTCACCATGGAGTTAACTCACAGATGGCGGCCATTTTGAATTTGAAGCATCGGTAAATGTTAGGTAATTTGTTTTTCTGGTACCAAAGTTTGTTCGGTGATCCCTGATTTTTATTCTTGAATTTTTAGAGAATGGTCGACAGTTTCGTTTGGGAAAATTTGAACAAAAGTTATATCTTTCAAATTCGAGTGGCGTAGACTACTACCTTAATCACCGTGTGCCAACAGTGAAGTTTTATGCGATCAAGTTCGACGATAACAGTAGTCACAGAAATTCATCTCGGTTGAGTTCAGATATTGTGTAAACAAACTGGGTTTATATTGCGCAGACTTTGTCGAGTTTGTCAAGCCTATCTTGGCACAGGCGGCCCAATCACCATTAATAAGCTTCTTATTGAGTTTTTCTCAGTTTTCTCTGTCACTTTCAGTCCCTCTCCTTTACTTCATGCTCTGACTGATCGTAGTGAATAAAATAAATGACTATATAGCCTAACCTATAGCCTCTTGACTCTTTATGTATTTTACACCCTATTACAAGGACGCTTATCTCTCATATACACATCTTGTAACTAATTAGTCAACACAACTAATTATGCTAATCCGTTGACTTATCAAGGGTTGGTCAACATTGCAAAGATAGAGATGTTTACCTTTCCTATCTTTCGCGATGTTGACTAACCCATAAAATCCCTGATAAGTCCACGGATTAGCATAATTAGTCATGTTGACTATTAATTACAAGATGTGTGTATATGAGAGATAAACATCCTTGTAATGGGGTGTAAAATAAACAAAGAGTCAAGAGGCTAGGCTAGGCTATAAAGTCATTTATTTTTATTTACTACGATCAGTCAGAGCATGAAGAAACGGAGAAGAACTGATAGAGAAAGCTTATTAATAGTGATTGGGCCGCCTGTGATCTTGGGCGATTCTTAATTACTTTCTGAGACAGGCTACAACACTTACAAAATCCAAGATTACTGTACATACACAGGGGCGAAAAGACCATCGGCGAGTTATTTCACGAAAGTATGTTTATTTATTAGGAATTTCGACACATCAATATTTTTGTTTTTCAGCTCATTTTTGTGTCAAGCTGTTCAAATTTGCATCGAAATGAGTTCGTGAGACACCATGTTGCAGTTACAAGTGTATGTATAGCGGAAGGCGTATTGACATACGAAACTGTATAGCGATGATCAAAACTGCATAAAGGTCCCATCTCTGTGTGTCATCGCTAGATCAGTCAGACTTTTGATCGCAGGAGAAACATCGGCCTCCATATTTCTTTGTTTGTTTGTTTGTTTGTTTGTTTGCTTGCGAAAGCAACTTTCTTTTAATTATTCAATCCATCATCCAACAATCGAACGTCCAATTACAGGATGAGGTATCCATAATCCAATAGAGCTATGGAAAATAAAGTGCCTTGCTCAAAGGCACAACACCGTTCCTAAGCCTCAAATTCACCACCCTCCGAGAGTTCGAGATTGAAGATCGTTGCTGAAAGGTTCTCCGCAACAAAATTGATAACAATGGCGTAGGTTGTCGTAACGAAGAATGACCAGAACATACAATACAAGTCCATATTTCTGTCCATAAATGACAAACTTTGCTTGTGCTGGTGATAAAGAGAAGCTTGTCAATATTTTGCTCACTGTGCTACCATTAATCACAATTCCTTGTACGTGTATAACACACTGTAATTTTCGTGTAGAACACACAGTAATTTGAAATTCGTTCTCTTTTTTCCATTGTACTGACAAGACCCATCTGCTACTATACAACATATGTTTATTCTTCCTAACGTTTCGGACGTCCACGGATTCACGGACGACCCTCATCAGAGGCTATACAAATACTATTTTTCACATCTCATATATCCATTATCTACAATTACCTGCTGCAAATTCCACATATGGACTGTGTTTGCACTGACCCACTTGATATTCACGTCACTATGATTTTCTCTGTTGAAAAATATTTCACTCATGGGAAATGATGTAATTTGTATGTGACTGATCTTAGCGCAAAACACTCTGAAAGGTCATTCACATTTCTCGGTCTCAGATTTAACCGGTACCTTCCGAAATAGCGAAGTGTATTTATAATGATCGGTTATACTCTACAAAAAAAAATGCAGTCATATTAACTTAACAGAACATTTCATTTTTTTTGTTTCCGTTCACCAAACACAAGATGTCAATGACATGACAATTTTGCGTGTCACAAAGCAATGATGTAAGATTTACACAAACGGAACAAAGTCAATGTCATCAATTTACAAGAAGTTGGAAATGAAATCAACGTAATAAACAAGAAGACATTACATTATTAGTTTCTTAACTGTAAACTCAATACTTATAACTACAAATTCAATGATACTTCCTTTGTATCCTAGAATCCTGCCATGCTATGTCGAGTACTAGAACGTTACGCAATTTTGTTCTCTTTAGGGATCTAATCATTGCTATGAGGTCTCTTAAGGGACTGGGCAGAAATTACGGGGAGACCGGGTGTTTTTGGCGAGTCGCTATTTTTCGCTCAAGCATTTTAGAAGGGTCATGAAATTTCACGCATGCCTTTGGGGGAAGGTCACCATTTTTGCGCAACTATAAGAAGCCATGATGTTGCTGATATAGTGTCTTATCCAATAAAAATGAATCATAATACATGAGAGTCCACTGGGCAAACTATTAAAAAATTTTCCAATACAAAACAAGCTATATCTGTACATTTATATATGTTTGATTATTGATGGAAATGTACTTTGCTTGAAGTGGCAGGTAAAACGTTTACGTTTGTATGAGAAATTTGATTTTGGATTTCACCAAAAAGGTCGATTCACTATAAATGGCAGCCTATAAGAAAAATAAGAATATTTTCACACACAAAGCTAGCAATATCTATATCTGTGCATTTATAGACGTGCGACAATTGATATGAATGTACTTGGTTATAATAGGGTGTTTGAAAGCGCATCTGTACAAGAAATTTCATTATGGAATTTCACCGAAAAGATTGATTCACTATAGCCTACATGGTAGTCTATGAGAAAACTATGGACATTTTTCCCGATATAAAACTGCTAATATCTGTGCATTTATACACATTAGACGACTGATGTAAATGTACCTGATTAAAATAGGGTGTTTCAAAGTGCAGATAAGAACAACAACCATGATATTGGAATTTCACCAAAAATATCAATTCTCTTCTCATAGTAGTCTAGGGGTAAACTATTAAACATTGTCTCCCTACAAAACTTGGTGTATTTGTGCATTTATATGTACATGCTGTTAAATATTGACTTAATTACGCTGTAATAAGTTTCTTGACAAACAATAATAGTTCACTCTGTATAATTACAAGCTAAACTATAAATGAAGGTAAACATTACAGCTATTATCACTTTTAATTTTGAATGACCAATTGTAGTTGAAGAAGTTGATAGAATTATTTATTGTGAAAATGTGATCTCTTTGTCATCGACTTGAAACCTTGCATTAAAGTGATTGTTTGCAGAGATCAAAACGTATTCATTGAAAGTTCAAAGGTCAAATTAGAAATTATTTATCATTTACAATATTATTGATAGGACTGTGACACATAAGAGAGGGTTACTTTTTAGTGCATGAAAATGGGAAAGGGTCACTTATTTTCCGACAAATATTTTCGAAGAGTCACTATTTTTCGCGCAGCTTTATATTGAAATACACCGGCCCACTCCCTGTAATTTCTGTCCAGTCCCTGACACGTCTGATAACTTAAAATAGGAAATGAAATATGAAACAGTATCAACTAGAAGGACGGTCCCACAGGTACTTGTTTTCAGTTTTAGAGTTTTGCGATTGCTAATGCACTAGGCATCTGTTACAGACTGAAAATTTTCCTTTGAATATTGTTTTGTAATTCCGAAGTATATATAAAGTCCGTGAACGATAAGAATTTACCTTCATCTTGGGAGAAGTTCGTTGTCAGGGATATTGATTGTATTGGCGTCATTGACGCTTGATTTCAATGGGTTTAAAACAGTGAATTTGCGTAATTGACACCCTAATTCCCACTTCAAGACGCTGGGAAAAGTACACAAGGAAATATATGACATAGTTATTAAGTAATTGTATAATAATTGATAGAATGTAAGGATTCCTCTAAAAAGAAGAGGAATATAGGCCATCTTTCAGTTTTAGCCTGACATCTCTGATGTGTAAACTTTACACTTCAGTAATTAACAACCATCATCGATTGTCATTCAACTAATTTGTGAGTCTCTACTCTGTCAAAGACCCCGAAATACCTCTCAGCACTGAGTAAAACTCCCAAGACTGACGAAATGAGACATAACACATCGAAATGTTAAAAAATTTCCAAAACATGATATTTTTTTTCAAGAGGGGAACCACATACATCTTTGCTGTTTCTTCAGTTAGAATCAATGTTAAGAAGTGTAAAACTTCAATTAATGTCACTATTTAAAGAGTAATTCCACGACATATTTCTGTTTAGAATGGCGATATTATTCAGGCTGGTGCAGCAACGTTTATGAAGACAATTGAAGCAACAGGACTAGCTATTGGCGAGAAAATTAGAATGCTTGGAGATGATTCACCTGAGACTGTCTCACTCGTTACAGACTCTTTCGGTAAGGTTTGATTGCCAGGTATCATTTCCTTAATCGTTGCTTTTGCTCTTTCTTTCGTATGGCATGGCAGAAGTGCTCTCACTTTTCTTTGCACAAATACGAGTTAGTTATTTCCTCATTTGGGTATTTGTTTTAGTAAGTCTGGACTTATATGGAGGATTGGCATTGTCCACCATTTATCGACTAATATTGACAAAAATCCAAATCGAATATCTTCAGTAGCTAAAGCATGCAGTTTCTTTGTCAATATTATGAGTTTGTAAAACCATCGTAGAATGGAATCGATAGGACCATTTAAAATGACACAATAAGTTATGTACATGAGTATGGAAACTACATCGCTTGTCATGTGAGTTTGGAGTTTCGGGGTTTGACAAACAGGATTTCTTGACAGTAACGTACAATTGTAGTATTCTTATCATGCCGAATAATCGGTAATACTCTGCTCTTACCTCTCGCAAAAGGGCATTGCTGTACTTTTTAAGACTCACGCGTGTGATTTGGCTCAAAACTTCATAGTCCAACCGCGGTCAACCCATTGGGGGTAGCTCATAGAGTGCACAACATCACTGGTCAACCACACCAAAAGGTTCGGCCATTTTAACATTAGGGGGCGTTATTTGTATGGATAAGTAATTTTTCATTTGGAATGTCGAAATAAATGCAAAATATCGAAGCTAGTCTTCATGGAAATGACCAAAATTACATGTGTATTGAAGCCAGAATAGCTTGATGTTTCGATGGCTTCTTAAGAACTCACCTTCAACATCCTGTGACACACACTGTCGACCACTGCAATGCAGATGTGGTTTCTCGTCGTGAGTTATTAAACTGGTCTTGCGAAAATAAAACCCAAATGTTTTTTACTACGTCGATGCTGCCAATCATAATATCTTCCTTCGCCATTTGTACTTGTTGTAGACAACTAATCGCCTTATCACCACCACCAATGTCTTAGTACTTCACGAACTATAAATTGCCGGAGATCACTTGCTTTTGTAATGTGCATTATTTTGATTCATTTCTCCGAGACAATAGATATGAGAAGGTATGACGATAAACCGTTGGTCGTCACACGGGCATGTTTTCATTTTTGTTTAAGATTTGCTCAGAGACACGAAGAGATATGCAAGGGCTGACCGAGACTGCGATGTTTTGAGCCCATCATTTGCCTGAACTGGGGAAAAATACTTTTTCGAGAGGTAAAAGTTCTGCTACGGTGTATTTTTGATATGATAACGTGCGGCAATCGTCACATCCTTTGATTTTGTGTGTCAGAGGTCAACAATTTGTACGTTACAGTCAGGAAATCCGTGTGTGCCAAACACTGAAACTCCATACTCAAATAACAAACGATGTACTCTATATGGAGACCAGGAGTTTCATGTTCACTTTGCAGAAAATTTCTCAACTTGTCTCGGAACTTGCCTCTCGAGTTACATCAGCTTTAGGTATAATAGTAATCTGTGTTTGTCAACTTAATTAAATGTTAAATGATCTTAGTGGTCGGTATTTGTGCAATGAGATTTGCAAATTGATGTCCGTTATCTTCAATAACGCCACTGTCATTGTTGCTAAGGTCTATTTCCAGAACACGTTTTCCTTGTGTTTTGTTTCTGAGGGACAGTAATCTAAACACGCTTGAGATTGGAAGGGAGATTCCTTACTGGGCGAGCAGACCCGTAACTTTTCATAATGCTCATGAATGAACATTATCGCAAATGATGATGATAACGATAATGATGATGATGATGATGATGATGATGATGATGATGATGACGGCGGTGGTGGCAACTGCCTACCAAAATGACAGCAAAGTGTGATGCTGATTGATGTCATGTGGATCAGGATGACTGCGATCGTGTCTTAAACTTCCTCTAAAAATTCCTCCTCTTTAAAGAAACATATTTCACGTGTCTCTGATATATGAACTCTTCGTCAACAGCACGCTTGATAATCTTTAAGTACAACGTTCAATAAAGGAAAGAAACTAGTATTTTCTGTTAATCAAGAGATCGATTCGTGAACTTCGCTCCATTGCATGGATTTATCTTGGAACTTAAGTTACCTTAAATCTCTTCATAATTTTCGTTGTCTAGCATTTACTTGCGCGATCATCTGCAAAGGTAAAATGGACAATGGAAGTACTTTCCCATTGGTTTGAATATTGGAATCAAGAAAACTCCCTAAACCTTACATAAATGTGGCTTTACCTTTTGATATCAATGTTCAATGAACGCAAAACCTTGACACTGCTGTCTCTCACACTTATAAAGAATTCAAAAAAATGTTTAAATATGTTAGTGCGATTATACTTGCCCTATGCATCAATGTAATGTTATGATGATTTGAGTTCACACTTTTAATCTCTTCATCTGTAATGATAGGTTTTCAGTAAGCGTTATTGGTCATGATTGAAATTCAACATGTTTAACAAAACTGAAGTACCCACGTTTCAGCTATCATACTCTTTGAGGACTGTATCATGTCTTTTCTGTTGTTTCACAGTGATGGAAATAACAAATTCAAATTCTGGAAATTTTCAACATGTCAGTTTCCCTGACCGCACTTTGGCTCCATTTGATGAAGGAAAGTGGAAATCACCGTACGCCAACATCGAAGTTGCCAAACCCGTTATTTCCGAAGATCAAAACGGTAAAATGGACTATTTATAGTTTTCAACATTAAATGCACTCACTACCATTGAACGTTGTTGAAATCGTTTTTAGCTTACGTGTTCACACGCGCGAGCTAATGTCGTAGCGATGTCTTTCTGTCTGCCCCTGTGTGTGTGTCTGTCTGTCTGTCTGTCTGTCTATCTGTTTACACGATAACTCAAAAACGCCTGAACGGATTCAAGTCGGATTTTATAGATAGGTACCCTTTGCTAATGGTAAGAACTTATTAGATTTTGTCAGTATGGCTTGCATATTAATAAACTTATGAAATGTCATTTTTATCATATAATGGTTTCCTACGGAGACGGTAATGGCAGTGTTGACATATATCAAGAAATACTGCTCAAAATTTCATGAAACTTTTCACAGATGACAATCTCAGAATATTATGTTGACACTGTGAGTGTCACGTCAATTTTCTGCTCGTTTGCATATTTAATGAACTTTTGTTATTAGTGATATAACTCCGAAATTCCTACACCAAATTTGATAATATATGCAACAAATATTGATCTGATATATCTAATTGTACGTAGAAGCACTGGGCAGTGTCAAGTTAATAAACAGCTCATTTGTATATTTTATGACATTTTGTAATTAGTCATATAACTCCAAAATAAATGCACCAAATTTGATGAAATCTGCTGCAGATACTGATCCGACAGATATATGACTGTGTTTTAAAGCAGCTAGTAGTGTGAAGTTAATTAAGGGTTCATTTACATATTTACTGAACTTTGTAATTAGGTATATAACTCTAAAATTACGGCACAAAATTTGGAGAAACCTGCCACAGATATTGATCTGATAAATATCTAATTGTGCTATGAAACATTGAGCAGTGTCAAGTTAATTAAGGGTTCATTTGCATCTTTAATGAACTTTGTAATTAGTGATAATACTCCAAAATTACAGTATTAAATTTGATGAAACGTGCTACATATGTTGATCTGATAGATATCTAATTGTCCCATGAAGCATTGAGCAGTGTCAGGTTAATAAACAGCTAATTTGCATATTTAATAAAGTTTTGTAATTAGTGATTTAACTCTGAGAGTAATGTGCGAAAGTTGATGAAACCTGCTTAATATAATGATTTAACAGATATCTGATTGTTCTGTGAAGCGTACCACTGTTAATGGACCTGTTGTAAAACACGTGAGTACATTCAGTTCACACCTGGTTTTTTCGTAATAGTCCGGGGTCACTTGTCATGATTATGGCTTCCGTGTGCATTTCGTGAAGACTCTTGTCAACACATATCATTTTGTTCCTTAATATCTGGAGAGTCAAAAAAAAATTGTTGGCATTTTTCCTTTCCACTTTTCAAGGTCAAAGTCAAGGTCGTTCGTTACTCCACAAATTCCATTGATTAAGCATTGTAGTGCATACAAAATGACTATACTCATTGACCATTGACTTTATAATACCTTCAGTGGTGGAAGGGAACTTCACAGCTCATAATAGATTTAAAAAACCTTATTGTTTTTGTTTTTTTTTACAATTTTATATGAATTTATATGCAATTATAAGCATTTGCTTGTATTGCAGTTGTACATCTTTTCCATGCACTGTGTTAAATAATGACACAGATCGGTTTTGGCATGCACTGTGCTTGACAACTACATCATAAATTTCCTTGCATCTCGGCGAAAGCCATCCACAGTATTACCAACTCTGGTAGGTTGTAAATTCCAGACCTCTGTGCAAAATTTCACTAGTGTAGACAGGATTGCTGTGCAGCTAGCAGTGTGTACTCTCTGCTTGTATTGAGAGTAAGTCATCCCTTTCCTCGCATTTCTCTCCAAGTCATATAAAACGATTTGTATTTTTTCCTAACAATAGCAGGGATTAGAGACTTGTTGCTAATCATAGGCTACATGCAGAAGCCATGTATCAAAACTAAGCCTCTGCGCTGAGAAATATAGGCTATTACCTGTGCCTTTTGAAAATCAACTCCAGCACACACAATGTTGTACTTTAATACCAAGAAACCCATTGTTAAAATATTGATACTGAGTACGAAAAAAGATTCATTAACAATGGGTTGAACCTTTATTGTGAGACACTGGAAGTCCGTAGATTATTTAGGGTTAAAAACGACGAGATTAGTCATATACGGTGTTATTAGTTTCTCAGAAACCGTTATCCAAAGGCTATTTACTCGATATTTTATTGTTATAGAATCTTGACATTGAGTGGTTGTATTTCACATATACATATTTCACATAACTGACATTGCATGCAAATTTTAACTTCGTCAAAACTTTCAGTAAAAAAACATTTCATTCCTCCGAAAAGAGGACGTTATGCCTGATATGTCAGGAAGCAAGTCGTGAGCTTGCGTCACATATCCCACTGAATATGACACAGTGCTGGAGTTTGTTCACCAGAGAGGTGAATTTTGTGATGATGTCTTTCCAATAATGTTCAAGACTCAAGGATGATGATTCCTCTTCACTTCGAGATTGTGGTGCTAGCTGGCATATAGGGAATGCTATGCAAATACTTGCGACAAAGGTCTACTCCAGTGAGCAAAATTGCGCTATGAAAAAGCGTTAGAGCAAGGTGATAACCCTGTATAGTAAACCAACTTTACCTTTACCGCCATCTACCATGTAAAGTGCTGGTTCATCTGAACCTAAAGTTGCCTTCACTAGATCATCAGCTAGTACATACGACAAAAGCATGTGTTTTGTCTGTCAACAATATATATTTCCTTTGGGTCCTCTCCATGAGGTTTCTTCATTCAATGCTGGGCAAAAAAGCCACAAAAAGCAGTAAACCAAGGAAAATCAGACCTGTTAGAAGTCAGACTCAGTGGTGCAAAAAATCAAAAGGATGCTACAGCCATTGACATTAAATATCACAAAAGATGTTGGACCAAAAACATTGAAAATTTATTGCGAAATTTAAACACAAATGCAGACCCGTTGTGTGAGACTGGATCTGCAAATGTCGGTAATGATAAATACCACCATGCATGCTGCAGATATCAAATTTTTTCCTTGTTGGAAAATTCTTTAGCTGAAGATTCAGTTTTAAACCTGGGTGAAGTACATGACTCATATTTGGAAATAAGTAAGGAACATGGAATTGTAAACCCATCAATTGGAAATAGGAAATTAAAGAAAATTATAACTGATCACATAAAAGTGTGGAATTTGGAAAATCTGCACGACACAGTGAACCAGAATTGGCTTTGCTAAATGCTACTAAAGATGCAGCAATACAGGGAGTTGCTGAGGAAAGTACGGAGGAAAATGTAAGAGTACTGTTCAAAGCTACCAAACTTTTGAGAACAGCAATATCATTTTCAAGAAGTACACCAACCAAAGGCAGTCTTATCCAAGCAATTCTCAGAGCCCATTTAATATCAAACAATGATATGGAAAATGATATCATTGCCTAACCCGACTTGCCACCTCCAGCAAACTAAAGGTGGAAGCTGGAGGAAAACACATTCATACCCATAGTAAGCATGCTTACTCCTTCCCCTGAAGCTGTTGTGCATTTGATTAGATGTTCTTGTAAACAAAATATATGCAAAACAAATATCTACTCTTGCAAGACGAATGCAATGTCATCACATGCACGGAAATGTGTCACTGTGAGGCTGATGAAAATTATTGTCAGAACTATTCACCTCCTATAAGTGACACTTTTGTTGATGATTTTGATAATGATTACAATAACAACTTAAGCATGAAAATCGTCTGTTTTTTTGAAAGTCACTCATGCAGAGTTATCAAAGTTTTGAAGTTGCTGTCTGATCGTATTACATTTATAACAAAACTTTCTTCAGATTAGAGATTATGGCATTAAAAGTCATTGACCTTTGACAGGAAATGTTAGACATCTGACTTCCTGAGAATGTTGTATAAGTTTTTATGAATCTGAAATTGTATACAAGATAATCATTGTGATGTTTTAAGATATGGAAGGCATTTCTACGAAAATTAGAAAGAAATTTCATAATGACCTTCAATTGACCTTTGGTAAATTACTATTTTTAATACAATAACCGGTTTTTTTCAAAAAACCTCAATGCTAATGATTGCAAGGAATAATCCACATTAAAATGCATGTTTCCAAAGGTAATATGGTTGCAAACTGACCATAAAGTCTTTTCATGGCTAAGAAAAAACTATTTTTGTCGATTTTAAGGAAATGACCTTGAAATGACCTTCAGAGTTGTCAGAAAAAATGTCAACAATTTTTTTTGAAAAACTTGGCCATTAAGTAAATCGATGAGCTAGGTTGGCAAAAATCTTCACTCAAAACACACGGAATGACAATTGACCCTGGACTATAACGTGGGATCAAGATGAAATAAATGGATAAGAGAGTAAGGAACCTCAATAGAAAGTTTCGGGTCGGAAATTCTTATTTTATCTCACATGCTAACACACGAGAGCTCATGTCGCAGCCATGTCTATCCGTCTGTGTGTCTGTCTGTGTGTCTGTGTGTCTGCGTGTCTGTGTGTCTGCCTGTGTGTCTGTTGGTCCGATATCTCAAAATTGGCTCATCAGATCAGAATCAAATCTGGTACATAGATTCAGTTTGCAAATGGCAAGAACTGATTATTTTTTGTTGGAACTGATTATTTTTTGTTGGATGTGGCTTTCATACTTTTTGCTCATTTGCATAATTAATGATTTTAGAAAAAAAAACATTTACATTGAGAACGACTGCACAGAATTTGATTAGATTTGCTACAAATGTTGATCACACCAGGATATATTAGCCGTGAACGGTAATAAAGGATGACATGAAAGATAATTGCCAATTTGCATATTTAAAGAACTTTCCCAATTAAGGATATATATCTGAATTGACTGGACCAAAGTTGACGAAACTTGGTATGTGTATTGAAGATACTATAATTTAACATTATTGAAAGTTATTAGGCATTTTCATATAGGCCAATTCCTAATTTGCATATTTAATGAATTTTCCTAATTAGGGATATATAACTCAATTGACTTGACCATAATTGACGAAGCTTGCTATATATATTAAAGATACTGTGATATAACATCAATGAAAGTTATTTATCATTTTTACTTAATACAATTCCTAATTTGCATATTTAATGAATTATTCTATTTAGGAATATTTATCTTCATGGACTCGACCAAAGTTGATGACACTTGCTATGTACATTGAAGATACTATGATATAAGATTATTGATTATTATTAATTATTTTACTTAAGCCAATTCCTAGTTTGAATATTTAATGAACTTCACTAATTAAGGATATATATCTTGATTGACTCGACCAAAGTTGATGAAATTTGCTATGAACATTGACGATACAATGTTATAACATTGTTCAATTTCATTTACCTTTCTTGCAGCCAATTCCTAATTTGCATATTAAATGAACTTTCCTAATTAGGGATATATACCGGGATTTTCTTGATCAAAGTTGGTGAAACATGCTATGTACATTGATGACACTAGGTTAAAACAATATTGAAAGTCATTTCACATTTTCATGTCAGCTAATTCATAATTTGCATATCTAATGAGCTTTCACAGTTTTGCATATATGGCTTGAAGGACTTGACCAAAGGCAATAACACTTTCTGTGTATAGTGGTGATACAATGACAGCAGTCAAAGAAAGTATTTTTATTTCAGCTAATTACATATTTGTATACTTAATGACCTTTGGAATTAATCTGTGGTGAATATTGTTCATGATGTTGATCACTGAACACTTTCAATGAAGTTGCAAACATGTGGAAAAAGTTCTAATTTACACAAAATTGCAATATGTAACGATACACGGAAGCATCTTCAGTTCATAGCTGGTCATATATGAGCCTTATACTGAAAATGTTTCAATACCATAATTGATAAATTATCCACTGCATGGGCTAAAATTAGTCTTTACATGCACCTAGAAACATCTATGACAAAGAACATCTTGGCAAGAGAATTCTGGGAACCTTGTCGATAGATGTCCACCAATCGTTGATCAAAACGACTACATTTTAGTTGTAGAACGAAGCGGCATGCGAGAATATGTTAAAATGTAGTCTAAACATGCTAAAGAAGAACTCGTATGTTTAGATTGTGTTATCAGTCACGTTGCAAGGAATATTGAATCAAAGGCCATTGACGTTAACTTCCTTTTGATGTAGTCAGACCAGGAGGATGTCTCTGATGCTGTCTCTTCTTTCACCACAGGGTCCTGCAGACATTATTCGCCTGGAAGTTATATGGATCAATGCATGTCATGTATTAAACTTTGTTCATTGTACAAGCCTTACCTGAGTCGCATCTGTGCCCTTCATTAATTTGTTCTGCAGCTGGTCAGGGTGATAAGCCCGCGTTGGTGATCGGAGGAACAAATTAATGGAATCGATCAGGCAGGGTAATTAAGGATGTATTAACTGCTTTCTTTGAAATACTATACAGTAATAGCGATGGCCAGGGTAAAGTGACAGGCACAGAAACAACGTAGGTAAGACTTGTATGATACAAAAGTTTAATACAAGACTTGTATTGATCATATTCATAACTGTTAGACTAAACATCTTGCAGTACCCTGTGGTTTCCCGAGTTCTTTGTCTTATACAGTCTGACAACAATCTCAAAAAATATCCCGTGCTTTGTTCAAGAAGTAAAATTATCTAAATTTAGCGTACTAGAAAGTAAATCGGCATCATAGGGACTCATTCTGTATTCTGAAATGACTGTAATTAATTGTTTCGTACACGTGAACGAACTATTTTCTTACATTGATTAGCTAGTGCTTGGGGTCAGGAGTTCTTACCGGATAAACACTTATCATCAGCTACATGGCAGAGTCTGCTCTTAAGGGTTATCATATAATCAGACATTCGACTGAAAATTTATCACCAGATTTTACAACCAGGATTTGTCAAAACATGTTGGCACCCTTAGCTATTACGGTGGTGATTACATTCCCTGTAAAATATCTCTGAAATGTCAAAGGGTGAAAATAATGTATTAGTACAGTGACGTTGGAGACGCATTCAACATATGAAGCGACTGGCAGAGCTACCTTGATGTTACATTCCATTTAATAGTCTTTATATTATTCCATTTCTTCAGGACGTAAAAATTAAATCGATTGAAGTTTCGCGTAGGAAAGTAAAGTAATCGACTCATCATAATAGTTCACAATTGCATTGATGTGTTGATGAAATAAGCTTAGGTCTTGATGATTTGAACTGCTGGCTTTTAGATAGTTATATGGAACAACAGTCCAATCCACGTCTTCTATAATTTCGTCAGCGTTAGGTTTTCTTTATCATTGACTTTTATAGTAAGTCAAGCTTTATCGTTGAATGTTTTTTATCATTGTTTTGTACATCTGATTTGCCAATCAAGTTGTTTATCTGAAACGTTACGAAATTAATTATCGATCATCATGGTAGGAAGGATTTGGTAAACAACAACATTCATGTGATGACAGACGTACCTTCAGTAATATATATTTCACAAGAAAAGCATGGATAACATAGCCATAATCGTTTGTGCCCCAGTCAGATCGTCACATCAAGATAATATCATCATTATCGTCATAACTATCAATTAAAGAAACACAGCAACACGAGCATAATGAGGGCCGTAAATTGTCGAAAGTGAGTCTGGTTGTTATCCTTGTCGTCGTCTAACAAATCAATTGTTTTGTGTTCACCATGTTGATAAGCTGGACCCTGCGGCGTCCATTAATGAACTGTAATATATATACAGTTTTATTTATTTGTTGTTTTAGCACGAAGTTTATGAATCTGAAAATAGACTGAAGTGGCCACTTTATATCCCTGGTATATGAAGTTCTCTTTGCAATGCATTCAAATGAGGCATTTCTGATTATTTAATCTATATTCAATTATTACCAGAACAGCAATGACATACACTTATAGACATTGAGGTTTCAATGTACTGTACTGCCTATCTAATCATATTAAAATGACACTGTCACTTTTCAATTTATTTTTCAGCTTACATTACGATAGTCAATGTCCTGTATGCTAATATGGCATCATCCTTGCCTGGATTTCTGATCGGGCAAACAGAGTAAGTGATCACCCATAAAGACGCTCTTTTCTAGGGTCAAATCATTGTCTATGAAATAATAATCTTTCTACATTAAATCAAAATAAGAGACAAAGATTCATTTGTGTACAAAGCTATGTCAACAAGTTAGATCAGCAATTATGGGTTCGAAATTGTGACTCACCTCACTATACGAATTTTATTTATTTTGTAGTAAATGAAATGGAAATTTACTACAGAAATTATGTCCATTTCAAATAAAATTATATTCGTATTCAAGTTATTGAAATAAAAAATAATATATAAAAACCCATCATTGATCATTATGTAACCCTGTATACTCGATTACATAATCATCTATGGCATATAGATGTTCCCTTCCCCGTTATCCCCATAGTATATCCTAGTATGGGGTTTTAAAATGAATATTGTACCCTGTAAATGAATTTACAGTAATAAACTTTTACTAGTTTACTTACTTTTTTGCATTCTAAGAAAGAACGACACCTACCAGCTACAGAGTCGAGTTATTAGTTCAACTATTTCAAGCAATGTTAATGGCAGCATTACTGGTACCGCTGCTATTGTAAATATAACTTTGGAACTCATCCAGGTGAGAACTGACCTGACAACCAAGTGAAGACGATAGTAAACAACACTTGACTTACAAAGTATTCCAGATTTGGTATAATTATCATCACAAAATGTGCAGAGAATGTTTCATATTGTCAATAGCTTCAATTTTGCATAACGGGAACACCGCCGTAAAATAATCGCAATCATACCAATCCATAATCCAATGACAGTAGGTCGGAATTCGCAAGACAATAATTGTAAACATAGACACAAAACAGCACAGAACAGACAGTAAATAGACGGTACACAAACAAAGTCATATTCATGAAAGAAAGATATATGGACCTCTGGCCAGAAGACCAAGAATGTTCAATTATGTTTCACATTAAGTAGCTGGCGTCTGATAAAAAGGAAATAAAAGCTTATCGACGACAGAATGACAATAACAGGGACACCTCTAGAAACATTGATGATATTCTCTGTCAAATATTGAATATCCTTCACTTCGCAACACAACAACTGCTAGTCTGTGTGCAATCTAAAAAGTATGAACTCTAGCCATAAATCTATTGTCCTGGCACCCGTTCTTTACAAAGTACTATGTAATCCACGATGAGATTAAAGTCACTGAACAAAATGTTAAAGACGTTAAACGAATTATAAAACTTTTACTTACCTTTTCTATTCTCCACAATTTCAGCCTGTGGTGTCTCCAATGGTAACATGTGTGTTTTGGAATTTCTCAGCCTTGTGAGTGTGATTTCATTTTCCCTAAATTATTTTGATATATTTCAACAAAGAGTGTTGTTTTTAATTGCACAGCGGAAATACAGTTGAAAAGGATAATGACGTCATAATTTGTTGACGATTCCTAAAAGGGCATTTACCGATATTTTAGTCTGTATTTGTCGTTCAAAAAGGTTTAACCACTTTGTCACTCGAAACAATACAGACTGAAAAATGGGAAATATGCAAATGGGCTAGTGCTGATGGCATTTCATTTTCAAGTTTTACGATGTTGCATACGGAATAGCTGTGGAAACGCAGCTATCTGTTGGCGGGGTAACGTGAGTTGCTATGCGGGTCAAAGGTCAACCCCGCCACGGATAGCTGCGGGCCAACTACCAGCGCAAGTGGGTCCATTACGACGACATATCATGTATCGGAACTTTGAACGGCAAAAATAAACCAAAGTGAGCGTAATTCAATAAAATAACCTATACCTGCCTGAACTCTGATTATTGCTCATTCCCTTACTCCTTTTGTGAACAAAATTTCTGGTTCATTTACGTAATTCGGCTGATTTTCCAAGGAGTACTCAAGATTTTCACTCCTGCAGCGTAGTTTGACTTCTATTGATATGCTAAGAAGGACGTCGCGCCTTCGAACGTGGCGGGGTTGACGTTTGACCCGCATAGCAACTCAGGCTACCCCGCCAACAGATAGCTGCGTTTCCACAGCTACATTCGAAGGTACGCTAGAAGTAATATTTATTGTACACCCTATAGTTTGATAAATGAGAAATGATAAACGTGGAAACTGTCATCACTCTCATCACTCCCATAGGACAAGTTATCAAGGAGCATGGTCTGATGAAGGATGCCAGATAAGTGATCAGAATCAAAGTCATGTGACCTGCACCTGTGATCATCTGACAAACTTTGCTGTCTTACTGAAACTCACTGATGCAGAGGTACGGTAATGGTCAGAGTTAAACATGACTATCGATGATATATCGAATGTATAGCTAGCTTCAGTTTCGAACATTTAGGAAAGCTTAGACAAGAAGAGAGTTTAAGTCGAGATGCAGGGTTACTGCGCAACGGTTTTAATATATTAAAATTTAACCTATGGTGTGTCTAGAGTACACATCTCACACTCGGTGCTACATTTTATCGCATAGCACCCTTCAAGCAGAATCTCTCCAAAACTGTATATGAACGTAGACAGTGCTTGAAAGTGACCTGCAAGAAGGTTCATTTTGACCTATCCAAACATTGCCATTTATTTACTGCTGAAATATGACATATTGTGTATCTCATTATTGCAGATATCTAGGACAGATGAAATGGTGCTGGAACTGATAACGTACATTGGCTGTTCCCTTTCACTGTTTGGACTCCTACTATCAATATTCACCTTGTCTTTTTGCTTTAGGTAAGATAATGTACATAACAAGGCAATTTAAGACAACTTATATCAGATTAGAAGACAATTTAAATCTACACACACACACACACACACACACACACACACACACACACACACACACACACATACGAGGATGGGATGCAAAGTTCTGAGTCTAAATATGAAGTCCGATTTGAATGAGTTTCTATGCTATTTATTTTTCAACATAGTCCCCCTTGCGGTCAACACATGGATAGATATGTATGTATGTATGTATGTATGTATGTATGTATGTATGTATGTATGTATGTATGTATGTATGTATGTACACACAGACATCTGTGTGCGACATTGCAAATGTTTTGATGGTGATAACAGGTACATGTTACAATTTGAAAATCAATTGGCAAGCAATGAATCTGTCAGCGGTCCTCCAATGGTGGTGTAATCTGTTGAGTTTGGAAGTTTTACCTCATTCCATACCGCATTGATCCAGCAAAAAAAGAAATAAGTTATAAGTAATAGGAAAATTAATTCGTCATGAAAATACTCACCTGAAGCCAGATTATTACCATTTTATTTGATACTCGAGTCGATAGTGAAGGAAACAAAAATTGTTTCATCGTTATTTGATCGACTTACTTGACAGGGGACTCAACTACGAGAGCGCAAGCATTAACATGAATCTAATGGTGTCATTAGGTATTGCTAATATTGTTTTCTTGGCTGGCGCTGATGCAACTGGGAACCAAGTAAGTATTAATAAATATGATCTTCAATCTTAGTGACCACTGACCCTTGACCTTCCGTCATAGTCCAAGCCTATTGCATTACATTGCTAGTGATCTGTGCTCGTAAAACCAATGCAAAATTTTAAGCTTTAGTCAATATTAAAAGATTTACTTCGCACAACCGTACAACTAGTATCTGTGCAGAATCAAACATTATGTCGAGTGCAGTGTTTTGTTTTTCACTAATTACTATAGTCCACAATTTTGAGCAAGTTAATTTCATTCATTCGATGATTTGTTAAATCACTCAGAACTTGTTTACGTGCAAAGCAAAATATGATCGGCATATATTACTTCATATTAATATGTCAACAATCACATCTCTCTGATCGTGCACATCCCTTTGAAGGTTGCAGAGAAATTACCGTACAGGCGTAAATAGCTATATTTATTCACACTACCGATACATCTTGGCTTCGAACATTATATTTCTCTTTGGATAGAACAGGAACACCTTTGTGACGTAATTCAAAAGGTGTTACATTAAGAAACAATGTGAACGATTAGATTTAAGGTTGGGTCAGGATTACGGTGAATATTAGGATCGTTGAGTGCAGACTTGCCTACACATTGTCGTCGAATCATAAGAAGCGAACATATAAATATTTAATGCAGCAAGGTATACATCTATATGTTATAATGACAAAGACATTGAACAATCTCGTGAACATTTTCGTTCCAAGTTTAAGAAATTATTCCTAGTGTGAATATAATACGATTTGACTTGCTTGCTTTGCAAGTTGTCACTGCTTACATCATTAATTGTTATGATTTTCAGCAATTGTGTACCGGAGTAGCTATGTTACTTCACTATGTTTATCTGGTGGCATTTATGTGGATGTTAGTTGAAGGTATACACCTTTACCTCAGAGTAACCAAAGTATTCAGTACAGGATTGTACTTACGATTCTACTATCCAACAGCCTACGGTGAGTGTATGAATAACGGTTGCATGGAATCATGGGTGAATGACAGTAATATTTCTCATCAAGTACACTTTGTTCAGGGGCATATTATACACTGAATTCATGGACATACAACTTCTTTCAGGGGTATACCATATGACTCTATTCAGCAACATACCAAAATACTAAAGTCAGGGACATACCATTCAACTCAGTTCAGCCACATACCGTACAAATTTATTCAGTCACATACCATACACATTTATTCAGTCACATACCATACAACCCAATTCAGTCACATACCATATACATTTATTCAGGGAAATACAATTCAACTCAATTCAGTCACATACCATACACATTTATTCAGGGACATATCATATAACCAAAGTCGGGGACATACACGTACCATACAACTTTGGACATACCGTACAACTTTATTCAGGGACATACCATTCAACTTAATTCAGGGACATAATTTAAAACTTACTCCGGGGACAATTCACAAACATTTTGCCTCGTGAGATTAGGAGCAAAGCGTGTTGTCTGAATACTACTTAGTAGACATTAAGCTGACTTTTGACAACAAATGCTAAATAACAAAAAC
>LD343051.1:172135-208456 GCA_001465055.1 Ptychodera flava | reverse complement strand
AAAATAGCCGGTATTTTAGCCATCTATGTTTGTTACATTCCCGGTCACCAAGTTTGCGCGCTTGTTTTACCGTTAAAATGCCTCACTTAGGCTGCGTTCACAAAAAATGGTAAGGGGGGCTGGAGGAATTCAGCCTTAAATTCAGACTTAAAAATTTTGCTCTGCCTGCGGGGGGGACTTGAAAATTTTTCGGTTCCCTTTTGTGTTTTACATTTTCCAAGTTTTTGTAGGTAATTCAATGAAAAATGAATACCATTTTTATGTCATCCAATTGTTGTAATGTTAGTAATAATTTAACAAAATCTAGAACCATTTTGTCACGTTTCATGACTTTTATCTCGAAAAAATCTAAACTTTTGTGATTTGTCATAAAAAACCAAACTTGAGCCTGGTAACAGGGCAGAAGCTGCAACTGTTGACGATTTTGCAATATTTCTATGTAGTAAACGCAGTTTCTTGTTGTCTCCCTACAGCATGCTCAAACACACAATATTCAGTTTGTCGACAAAGTCTGTAAATATATATATGTATTAGGTGATAATTTATTAGAGTCCAGACTGACAGTCAGTTGTCAGTGATACAAATGCATGGTACACATACACAGGCTGTGATAGCAAGCTGAATACTGGGCAGTTCAACATGCTGTAGGTAGGGGAACAAGAACGCAGTTGTATAAACTGAACAAAAATATTGTCAAAATTATCAAATTTAATACAGCTACTCCCTGCAGGCAGTGTCACTCTTACATACTGCCCTGCTACTGCAGTATCACTGTAACTGCATACCTGAGCAGTGATAGAGATAGCTCCGACTCTGATGTACATGGTCATTGAAGAAGAGTTTGGGTCAAATGACACTCATGACAGTGAAAACAACTTGTACCCAAGATTACGCCAGAGAGCAACACATGGAAGACCAGGGATTTTTGAATTCTGGCATATGAGAATAATCAAATATTAAAGAAAAAAGATAAGGTCACCATGCTTGTTTTCTAAATTTTCAAATTCTCGTCATAAAATAATACAAAAGTAAAACTTTCAACAGTAAAGACTAAATGAAAGAATATGTGACTCAATGGAATTATTTATTTTTTAATAAAATTTGCCATTATTACACCCAACATTTCTGAGATTGAAATATTTAGCCTAATTGATGGAATATTGTAACTTTCCAGTATCGCCAATTTTGAATAGCATCTAATTCATATATGTCTTGTACTTTTAAAACAATTTTTGGTGGGTCACTGTGCTGGGCTTTTTACAATATGACAATTAGCCAGAATTCACAATTTGCCTACTCTCTCATGATCGTCATTTTGTGTGCTCTTCGGCAGGAGCAACTGACCTGGCCAGAGTTGGATTAACTTAAGTTGGCTTAGATTGATAAATCCAAAAACTTCAGTGATGCATTTAAAAATAAATCAATTTAAGAACTTGCCTTAGGAATATGACTTTACAACGTGCTAATAACAGGTAGTCTTGAACACCTGTGAGCGGAATGGCGCAATACAAGTTTAATTTTGTCTGCGCGCACATCCTTTACAAATATGTTGGCTTGTGATAGTTTGGGGGGGGACTTTAAAATTTTTGATCATATAGAGGGGGCATTTGAAAATTTTTAGGGTATCTAGGGGGATCTGAAAAAAAATAAGATTTCAATCGCGATTCCGTAATTCTTGTCGATGCATAAATGTTGGAGATATTGCTTTTTTGGTACTCAAATGACCCGCAATTTTGATGTAGCCAATGTATGCAAAATTGCTGACACTGTTCAGACTGTAAAATCACCATTATGCTGCACAACGCCATCTGAACATGTCATAGGTGTGCGCAAGGTGTAAGTAGAGCTCTGATTATTGATCATTCGACATGTTTTAATGAAAAGAACCATATTGAATTTCTCCGACAACTAACCCAAACAAATCAAGGAAACAATTTGAAAGGACAGCCACTTTTTCCCTTTAAGATATTTTTTGACACTGTCAATGTAAGAATGAAAATACCAGAAATGTGCCTCTTCCGTTTATTGTAAAATTGGGAACTGGTCAGTTTCATCAGCCGGGGAAGAGGTGGGGGCGGTTGCTCAATAGGGGTCACCCTGTTTTCTACTTTGGTGATTGGGGGTTACCCTGTTTTTTTAAATACTCAAATGGGGGATCAGTGTGTTTTTAATTTAGACTTGGGTTCATAATTTCAAAAAATGCATCATACCAGCCAGAATTGCATAATCAGTACAGTTTTTGGCGCTCCCTTTGAGCGCATTACTTTCATTTTTAAGAGATATATTTTAGAGATATATGTTTTGCAAAGCGTACTTAGCATACGAGATTTGCAGTTTATATACAAAGCATGACAAACACCTAATCTTTCAATTTGGGGCGTATACATAGAGTATTCATAACCTACTTAGCCTATAGGTTAAAAATACGCATTTCGACTTATGAGTAACTTACAAGTAACGTGTGTCAACTTGTTTCAACGAGCGCATAACCTACCTACAGCTGCGGGACGTGTGAGCCATACGCCGAACAGTTTTGTGCATGCACAACAGTTTTCGACGACCTCGACGTAGTACGACGTATTCCAGCGTGCTTCAGCGTGCTCTTAACTCATACAAAACTTACCCATAACGTCTTCGACGTACGCAAAGCGTATTCGCCACATTTTTTATACGTTGTCATACGTTGGCTAAATAATCAATGTGTGACAGGGCAATTATAGTAAACATATTGTAGATAATTATCGCCCAATTTGGTCTGAAGTGCGATTATATTAGCACTTCAATGACTGTCACTTGGCATCCCTGTCTGTGTAATATGCCAACAACTATTTCATGTCAATGATAGTGTTAAAATGCCAACATTCTAAGTCTGACTACCTCCTTCTACGCTTAAATTGTAACATTTTTCTTTGCTTTAGTCGTATGAAATATTGTAAGTTTGCTATGTTGATCACTTTGAAAAATTCTATCAATTCAGCCAGCCCTGTTAAGTATGAAAATGCTTACATTTAGCTAAAATTCGTGCGTTTTGAAAACAAGCCATGTAACACTGCCTACTGTCAATTACGATTTAGCTGGGCGTGATCGTCGTGAATTGTTGACATTTTGGTTTCTTGTGTTTACCTGGAAATGCTTAAAGTTCAACAACCAGTCAAAACCAGTGTAGTAACAACTGTTAGTGAACACGGACGAGTTTCCTCATTTTGCGGGCGAGAAGATTAAATTATTTTGCTCGGCGAGCAATATAAAAATGGTCCACTGGGAGGCTGTAAAGAAAACGAAAACTTGTTCAAATATGTGTTCGGGGGGAAATTTTGATATTGTAGTCGGGAGAAGGCAATTGCAATCAGCTTTCACTTCCTGTCCACATTTTATCACCTGTGGTTACACATTCTCAAAATTAGTGGGTTGGTTGCCCCTGAATGTAAACAACATGAATATGTTATCAGAATGTCAGTAAATACCTACTGTATTGCTTTTCATAAATTTGTAAACTTAAAATTTTTGTTGATGATATGACAGACGATCTACAAGGGCAGCACTTGTTCTACTTCCGCTTCTGGGAATCACGTGGTTGTTTGGTTGTTTGGCATTCAACAAAGCTACCGTTGTGTTCCAATACGTATTTGCTATCTTAAACTCACTTCAGGTAAATACCAACACTTCTGACAAGATATGAAAGTCTGTATTTATCTTATCACATATGTGTTCATTTCTCATAAGTGGATTTCGACCATCAATATTTTTCCTATATTTCGTGTATCGAATTCGTAACTGCAGATTGGTTCACAAGCATATGGCATTTGAAGGGCAAGATGCATGGTAACTTTTCACAATATTGTATAGATTTGATGATCTTTCTTTGAAAGTTCATTTTGTATTACAATGTTATTTAACCCTTCTTCTCGGATTCGGTTGTTTGGCATTCAACAAAGCGTCCGTTGTGTTCCAATACGTATTTGCCATCTTATTCACTCTGACAAGCTTAATAAGAACATTTAGCTTCTGTGAGGTCTTCGTAGTTCTAACCTTCAAAGTTAAAATGTACTTCACTACCCCGTTATAGGAACCAATCTATCTATCTATCTATCTATCTATCTATCTATCTATCTATCTATAATATATATATATGTAATAGAAGTTGAACACGAAAAACACATTTAATATGTTGACCGTTACTTTCTAATGATATAATTATGTATCCAAATTATTGTTTTACCTCTCAATGCTTCTTTTAATTATGCAAAGTCTTGAAATAACTGAACTCTTTCAATTTCAGGGTTTCTTCATATTTATTTTCCACTGTCTTGCCAATGATGACGTCAGGAAGACATTTACTACAAAAGTTCGTCGAACCGTAAGTCGGGACAACTACTTTAAACAGGATACATCACATCATTCGGTGAGGAAAAGTTGCTCGATGAGCTGTATAGTATTGTATACTTATTGCCTGAATACATGGCTTTATGTACCCGAGAGCAGGCGTCGGGCACATTGTCTCCTGCTGGGCACATAAACCCATGTATCTAGGCAATAATATTTTTATTACATGCCTCTTCACAGTTAATGCTATATGACATTTAGTTACATGCAGGGCATTTTCAAATTATCGACCAACATCAAACAGATGTTAACGAATATCAAAATAGCAGTGCGCGCATGGATATTTTACATCTAGCGTTAAGCGTCTACTTTGACGTCGAAAACGTCTTAGGGCTTCACTGGACCGGGTAACTATGGAAACCGGTCAGTACATCGTTCATCGGCCCGCTAACTCCCCGAATGTTCAAATCAATACACTGATTTGAACTCACATCAAGGCATGTAATAACATGCGATTTGTCGTTGGGTTATAGATTGTATGATTGCATAATAGATTGTGTATAATAGATTGTATGGACGGACGGATGGATGGACGGACGGACGCTTTTACAAACTGACGATCAACGCCATACTTCTAATACAGAGTTCACGGCTTTTAAGCGATTCTCTGTAAAGTGAGCTCTGGGACCTGACTAACTCTCCAACTTATAAAAGAGCACCCGATCTCATCGCTTTCACCAGCCTACATTTTGATGACCATGCTACCTGGATGGTTCTATAAAGCGAGCTGTCAGTTCTCTCCAGACAGACTCTAAGACAATTCTCAGCTATGCTTGAGGGAACGCCAGTTGGTGCCCTTTAAATTCAAGTTATGGTAGCGAGACCGCGACCGAAGATGGTTCAGCAACTGTGCAAGAGCTTCACATGTATTTCATATACCTGAAACATTGATGATGAATAATGAGTTGGTGAAGATTACACAAACAATGCCAACACAGAACGTAAACTTACATACAATTTAAAAAACAGAAGTGAAAAACAAGGCATAAGTATTGGGCAGATCTGCAGAGTACATACAAACAGCGGCAATGTTTTCTCAGTTGTCTGAAAATAAAACAACAGAAACGTATAGGAAAAAAGTGGTTTGGAGATCAGTGTGACATTTCTAAAATGAAAAGTAGCCCTTCATTTCGCTATATAACTAATTGAGGACAACGGAAAATATTATTTTGAAAGACTTATCTCCTGTAAATTTCATGACTAATTTATACACAGACAGAAATATAGACACAGCATGATCGTCAAGCTTGTCAGATTAAGACATACACACCTTCCCTCAGACTAACATAAGGCTAAAATCTGTCAGAGAGAGAGAGAGAGAGAGAGAGAGAGAGAGAGAGAGAGAGAGAGAGCAGTTTTGTTGCAGCTTGCTCTGTCCTTGGTGACCTCAATTACATTTTTGTTCAGTATCTTGACAGTCTGAACATTATTATCACGATGTACAACAGTATTCCGGTACTCAGTTGATTGCTTTACTGTGAAATATTAGACGCTAGTGCGACACAGTTGACCAAACCAAACTCGAAGAACGACAAGATTTATTGTACTAATTCTATCAAATTGCAAACATCATTCACTTTTTCCTGCGCCACTCTTAACACTAAACCTTTGCTGACTATCTATGTAACAAATCAAAATGTATCATAATTGATTGATGGACTGTTTTACTGTTTCTTTCATCATTCAGAGTATATAAACTCGATCAAGGTGATGATACCAAAGATTAATACACACGATTCATCTTGGCTATAAATTGTAATTTAGGACTTTATTCTATGTCTAATGTTTTACTTTGAATTTTCTGCAGATTAGCCACACTGTGAAGAAATATCAGACATCCCCCCTCCGTTCAAAGACCTCTTCAATGACTCAGTCCGGCCATTTCGTTCCAGGTACGTCAATTTTATTTTTGAATCTGTATTGCCGTAAGAAGTGTAATGATGCTATACTTCTGTTGTCCAGTCAGAGAACGATGTTCAGGATGTGAGCGAATGTACAAATTTACGATACATGCAAACATCATGAGAGTAAAGTCATCAGCGTTTACCAGTATAACTGCTGCCCTTATGCTGTTCGTCTTATCACAGTTATTCTAAGTTTCACGGGAAACGATTATTAGCGCTATTGGTGACAAAAAGCACGATTTTTTTATATTTATTGTACATTTGTCATGATACTTCTCTCAGTCTTTGTTGTTGGTATTCCATTGGTGTGTTTATCTTTAGGCAAACCGATAATGGATGCTTTCAATAACAAAGGAGGTGAAACTTCATCTACTGAAGTCAAACTGTGAATGAAAGAATAAGGAATGAAAGGAAGACCTGACTCAAAGAAGATAAAACGCACGAGTTGTTTTGATTTTAATTAAATATCACTTATTCCTCGCTGACAATCATCTGTTCCTAGGGTAGACGAGTTTCCATGTCAAAGTGAACGGAGAATGTTTCCATTTAAAGGCAGGTTTTGATGTTAAAGACCATAATACCACACCGATTTAAAGTGACGGACGAGGGCATGACACAAATTCTAAACAGATGGATGGCATACACTACAGGACGGGGTTATAACAAATGGAGACCGAGGATCTTTAGAAATCCCTGCAAGACTTAGGAAGGGCAAAGACGAATACTGATCAGACATAGCATTAATAATTATTCGTTACGCGTTTTTCATACATCTCATTATCAATCGTGAACGAAAGCGACCAAAGTTTACATATAGTACATGTAACATTTCGACAGATGTAAGGACTGGTGAGGATCAACAAAACTCCAAATAATTTTGGACTGATTCATCAATTTTCATTAATATGTACCAGTCATTTTGTGTAAAATGAAACGCTTACTGAGATGGCCTAAGTACGGCATATCTAATACTATGCTGGAATAATATGATACATTACTGACAATTAGTTCAGGCATTGCACGTTAGATGGGGAGCAAAACTCAATATATAAGTCGTGTGGATAGTTTTGAATCAGTTACCAAGTATACGACTGAGCAGACAGTGTGTCAAGTCATTAATCTATTGATACATAGGTATTACGAAAATATATCCTATCGTGTGTGGCCTTTAGAGTCTCTTAAGTCTCCTGTCATATGAAGAAACAAATTCAGATATACAATATTTTATTGAATATATCACTTTTTTATGTGAAACCTTACTAAGCAGGACTTCATTAACTTTTTCATGAAAGAAAATTTGTAATAGTCATCTTAACATATTTTCTATCGTGAAATATATTTTGCTTTTGACGAATATTCTCAGATTGTCAAGTTCAAATCTTTATGTATAGTTTTGATCAACAGAAATTGTATCTAACATGTATTTTACTTAATGCCCAGTGCATTACATGTAGCACTTTAGAAAGAGAATTATCGTAATATACCATTATGAACAAGAACAAATTTCGGGCTGTGTAGAACGATTGGCTAAATGAATGAAATGTAAACATCATTTCGGTTTTAAAATATTGTGACATTCAAGTTTCAAAGGCAGATTGTTAGGGTGACACTTACGCTTTATGCTTGGACCGATCTGATTATGAACATTAATACATAAATGTAATTAAAGTGTGTTTTAAAAGAACCGTGGCTGTACCTTTGGTAATATTTTCACTATTTCTATTCGGGAATCATCTACTTAAATTATGCCGACATGCAAATCATTATCCGTGCCAACACAACACATTTTATAAGGTATGCAATGTTTCTGTAAAAGCTGAAACCTTGTCCACAATGTGTATTACACACAATAGCCTTGTTGATTCCGACGTGGTTTTCGGTGAGTAAGAATTTCAAAGAAATTGTTTTAGAAACAGAACAAAAATACTATTAAAAAATAAGATCAAACGTTAGAGCTAATAGAGCTTTAAGGCCCCTCATCACCGTCCCTAAACCATCGTTTTTCGTGTCAGACAAATCCAGGTACAACGATCTTGTCTGTTCTCTGACATTCAAACGTTGCTAAGATAATATTTAACATTTATTAGTTGTTTACTATACACGTATTACAATGTGCATTGTCATTAGATCTTAGGAATACAATAACCACATTATTTACGAACGTTTCATTTTGTTCTTATTGATTTATAAAGGTGATTAGCTAAATTTCTAAATGTCCGCTAACTCATTTATTGAAGCAATTAAAAGTATCATCCAACTAACTAACCAAAGAGTGTTCAAAGCAGTAATTTCATGGAAATGTTTGTTCATTTACGGTGTCTGTACAATTGTTTACCAGTTTCATAGGTTTTTTCTGTAATATTAACATACTTACGTCATCTGTAATGTTTGTCTATTTCCCCTTCTTGTACATTAAGGGTCATTTTATCTTTCCTACTGTTACAGTCATCAGCATAAATTACACTGTTGTAAGATTTTATCTGCCTCTATCTATTTTGAGTAGCAAATACGGTATAGCAAAATAGTCGACGGTTCTCAGCCCATGAAAGGCGTCAAGGTTATTATTTGAAACTTTGAATGATTTGGAATTTGAATAAAATGACATAGTCTACACAAAGGACACACTCAGAAATATATCGAAGTCATGTCATGAAGCTGTTAGTTATACTTGCTACCGAAAGTTATACTTGCTACCGAAAATTGCTGTAACGGTTTTGTATCCTTACAATATTAAGTCAAGATTCCACACGGTTAATTTTATTGTCATTGCAATTCTTTGAATGAAATACAATTTTTGTAACTTTAGATTACATGTAAGTATTGCTACTTAATTTACACGTTTTTAATAGTGAGTAGAATTTTGAGAATGTCAAACATCAGCTCAGTGTGAATATCGTTGTCTCCAATATTGATAGTTTATAGTACTACTATCGTCTGTCTAGCCTTATTGATATTTGATAATAGGTTACCGTTGGTCGTCATGAATATCTTTGCATTATAAATCTTGTCAAGACGTTGCAATAGCTTTTACAAATGAGATGTGTTTTGTGAGAAAGATTTACAATCTTTTATTACATGTACGTTTTGCCGTAATCTAAATGTAATCGTTGGAACCGCATCTTCAATTTTGCCAGTGTTGCCATTTTAATAAAGAGCGCCACCAGAGACAAGAAAAGTAATTTGCCCTCCAATGGGATCTGATCACTCAAGAGCTTAGTGTTCGTGCCAATTTATTAACTATTTACCTCCTGTATTTATGTCACGGTAATAATAAATATATGATGATGAAAAAATTGTGTGTATTTCTGAAGTTTCCCTAATAGTTATTGTTGAAGAGTGCGTCGTATCGAAGATATCAATGCTTCAAGATACGTCTTTTGAAGGAAGTGTCATGGCAGGTACCACAGTAACTCGTTTTTTGCCTTGTTTTCATCCCAGCATGGTTTTGCCTTGAATTCTTTCAGTGACGCAGTATTGCTTCAACAGAGATGATGTTAGTTCATTCGAAAGAGAATATTGTTATCTTGCAGCTGCATTACGTACGCTGTGTATTTAGAGACTTGTGTGAGTGTTGATTCAAAACTTCAAGATTGCAGTCCATATTTACACTACCCATATGGTACATATCATTTTAAAGAATTATGCAGAGGTTGAATTCACATGGCTAAGTCATTATTGCTTTATGCGGGGATGAGATCTTTCCTTTAAAGTAATACTTTCACCTCTTAAATTGATGATGCAAAAAGATTTTCATTTTAATCATTGCCAAATGCGCATCATGTCATATAAGCTTATAGTGTCCTATTATATTGAAATTTACATTACATCCAAGAAATAACCTCACTCGATTAACGATCAGGGCTTTATCATTAACGTCTGTCCATATTTTCATGTAATTTCTCAAACAAGTGATTTCGAATCACCTTTAGAATAAAAATTCAACCTATTGCTCCAAACATATATGAATGGATATCCACAAAGTAAGCAAACAAGTGTAGAGTCTCTTCAAAAAATAAATAGGCCTATGTTTGGTGCATATGGGAGTCACGTCATGAAAAAACCAGCGATCTTGCCCTCTCTGTAGCAGCGAGGAAGAACTCCCTAAATCTCGAGTTTCATTTTATTTCAAGCCTTAGTTTTATTCCTACGTATGGGTTAACGAATTTGCATAGGTTTAAAAAACTGTCCTTTCTTTTGCTTTTACACGTCACTAATAGAACAACTTCCATAGAGTTCATCCTTGCAATATAAATGACACATATATAATTCAGCTGGTGCTATGACGCCGAGTCATGATATACAAAATGGTCACCAACAAGGTTTTTCGAAATACCTTTTTATTGCATTTGACACAAGTGAAAATTACATCACCCATATGTCCACTGTTACATTAACCATAGACCCTCGAGAAATTTCTCGAGGGTCTGTGCATTGACTGACTAACTCTCTGAAAAGATTGTTGTCTCAACTTCTATATTAGTTTCCTTTGCTTTCCTTACAGTGAATTCATTTTTGAAAACCATTTCAAAGGGCACCTTAACACTTGCGATCCAAAATTTTGAAATGCTCCATTTTCCAACAACAATTTAAAATCTTACATACTTTCTGTGTGTCTGCAATGTTACTCTCTTTACACTCAGTAAAAATGATATTCGATTGTGATATTCCAATGACTCTACCCATATACCTGTTGACAGCGTTTCATCTTATTCCATCATCTGGACGCAATTGAACATTTGAAAAAGATATGTTCTAAAGAAACTACATCCTTACAAACTGAGCATAGCGTATTTTATCTTACAAATATACTTGTCACATGGAAGTAAATTATGTAAAACATTCACTGAAACTCTCGTAGTTTGACTTTTAGATATTATTCCCTAATATTGTTCTTCGTTCAGCTCGGAAAATACGAGTGACGTAATGACCGTGTCACACAAGTCGAAGACTCGTGGTGACATGGTCATTACGTCACTCGTCACAGCGTTGGTGTATGGAACAAATGCCAGACAACCTCTCAGTCTACACGTACCTTCCGCAACGTTATACAATATTTCAAAGATAGCATAGGCCTAGAAATTTACCTCAGACGAAGAGACGCTATATTTCGGGAACAAACCGACATCGACTGAAGCTTGACGGCGCGAACACTGTAAACGTCACGCCTGACCCTGGTTACAATGCTTACGGAACTCACGGTAACGCGACCAGCTTCGAGTTCGTGTTCCGCAAATTATTCGCGTAATTCCTTCGGAATATACAGGCGGTACACTCTTGTGTTTATATTGTTGGGATTATTATTGTCGTAGTCTGTGAAATCATCGATTTCATTACATGACTTTTGGAGGCCTTGTTGCATTGGAAACCGTATGCCTACCGCATGAGAGTACACAGTGCGTCGAAAGTTCAGGTGTCGGCGGGGTCTATACGAATACGAACCCCCATGCATATTGGCGACAAAACTAAAACACGAGGCCTCAAATATTTGCTTAGTTGATGTATTCAGTCAGACTCTAATAATTGCTTAGTTGATGTATTTTTTCAGACTCTAATAATCGTGACTAATATTTACGACATTTTCACGTCAGACACATTTTGATCGTGGGAAAAATACCGGCCGCCATGTTGTTTGTTTACATTGACGAGCATACCGAAGATCGACGTAAAAAAGTCAGACGCATCAGAATTAATGACATAAACGCGGGTTGTCGTGACGCAGAACGACCAGAGAATAAATCCCGTATTTTTTGTTCGGAGACGACAAACTTGGCTTGTGCAAGTGATAACACTTATAATATCGTATGAGTTCCTCCACATACAAAGATTCTGGTTCTCTATGAAGTACACGTAAATTTTGAGATTATTTCAAGACTTTACTCTTAGAGCGGTCTGTACTTTTGTATGAAAATTGAATACAGTGCCTTGCATGTTAATTTGCATGGGGGAATTGTACTATCATTGACAGTAACCTCAAAATTGCCATCCTGTAGAATCACTGGAATAAAGACATTGTATCCTAGACTACCAAGTGAGAGGATGAAGATTCGTGTGATCTGCACTGTTCTTCACTTAATACAAAACATGGAAAAACATCAACACAGAATTCTAGCAAAGATGCACTATAGCTTATAATAAGCTACTAGTAGTACGCTGCTGTAGCAATCCTATCATTACTTTATAAAAGTATGGCCATGGTAACTCATTGCAAAGGTCGCATCTTTGCTTTCAACTAATGTTTTTACTCAAATAGCTCGAGGTGCTTGCACCTGACATTTTACGTTTATAAGTTTCGTAACCCCGTGTTGTAATCACTTTCAAGCACTTTGTTTTGCTATTTCTCTTTTGCGTTTAGCAAAGTTGTCAATAAGGTTTTGGACATTATAACAGATGTCTTTTGGTATACTTATTACAATTGTAACAGATATCTTTTGGTATACTTATTACAAAAGCAAGGTACATTATCTTTGATACAGCAAAATATTCTGTAATAACAGTTCGTCCATAAATTGTAAGGTGACGCCTTCCCCATGAATTTAACAGCTTTTCGAGTAACTTCATTTTTTCTTCCAAATTTTACTTCTTATAAAATTTATCATCATAGCCAAAATATAAACACCTAGTGATTTCCAATTGATGTCGCCAACTTTCACATCTCGTCGTCTCAGTGGACCAAATAAACACCTGTTGTTTCCTTCTTGTTCAATTTAACCGTTACACTGATAGAAGCTTTATATTACTTTAAGAACAGATTCAACTGTGGCTAAAACTTGAACATAGGTTGTGTCATCTGCTAATAAGGAAACCTTTGCTTCATGAGCTGTATCGTTGAGACCAAGCACATTGAAACCTTTGCTTCATGAGCTGTATCGTTGAGACCAAGCACATTGAAACCTTTGCTTCATAAACTGTGTCGTTGAGACCAAGCACCTTTGCTTCATAAGCTGTATCGTTGAGACCAAGTACATTGAAACCTTTGATTCTGTAAAGCTAATATTTCAATTGCCAATACGAAAATCAGTGGTGACAATGAATAGCCTTGTCTTACACCTCTTTCATGATCCAAGTGTTCAGAACACCAACCTTGCACAAAATACAACTTTGAATATCTATGTTGAATGTTTTCACCCACTGATGAAAGGAATGTTCAAACTTCATTAAAAGTAAAACATGATTAATATATTTTTAATTGACGTAATCAAAAGCTGTGTTTCATAATCAACAAAAATTACAGCACTATCCTCATTGCGTTTCTTGAATATATCGGCACTGAGTGTAAGATTCTCGGCAATAAAGCTCCCTTTATATAAGCAGTTTGATCTCTGTGAAGTAATGATGGAATTACACGTTTGAAATGATTTGACAGAGTCTTGGTAGCTTCTTGTAGTCGGTGTTGAGAAGGGATATTAGACGTCAATTATTCAAATCATACTCTGAGCAGTTTTTATAGAGTAGTGTCAGCACACCAATAATGAGAGACTAACAGGACACCACTTCTGTAAGCTTCTACCAAATCACATATCACGCCAAAAAGCCTTAAAATTCAACAGTTAAACCATCAGGGCCTGGAGATTTGTTTACTGCCATGCTTTTAAGGCCCTCGAGTTCGACACATTTTATTTCTGATAATAAACCATTGCAAATACTTCTCTAATTATCAATAAGTTTGCGGATGTGCGTTTCCAAAAGAAAATCTTTCAATGAAACTTCCTTCTTTTTCGCCGTGTATAAATCACTGTAAAACTGCTTTCGACCCTGTAAAATTTACTTTGTACCAATTACTTGCTTACCATCATTTGTGCAAATCGACTTCATCTCTTTCTTCACTACACTGGATTTACCCCATACATAAAAAATACTTAGTATTTCTCTCCCAATTTCCACCAGAGCGAATTTGTGTGCCCTCTGCAAACATGCGGTTTTCAGTTATTCCGTAAATCTCGATATTGACATTTAATGGTTCATTGCTCATACGTACCTTGCAGATGTCAACTTTTTCTAATTCTTGATTTTCAGCTCACAGTAGCCTGTTCAGGTGAAAATTAATCATGTTTCTCACACTATCAGACATGTTTTATCAGGATAGAACTCTTAAAAAGAAGAAAGCACTTTATTTGATGAAAATCAGATTATCCATTTTGAAGATACTGATTTTTGAAAATTAAATTTTCAGCATTAATTTGAAAGTGCCTTTGGCATTATTAACCATTGGAAAGACGATGGTTCTAATTTCGACAAAAAACTTGTAACTTTGCTATTTCGTGACCGATTTTCATTATCTTCAGCAAATGTAGTACTAAGTGAGACCAACTGTACAAAATTATGTACACTTTTGCATATCCATAAACACGTTGCCATGGAACCATGATATTTTATCAAAAATTATTTCAATACAGGGCGGTTGCAACTTTTGCGTTCGCTCAAAACATCGAAAATTATTTTTAAATGAACAAATGATAGTTGGTCATTATATTTACAGGCCACAATACTGGATTAAACGGTTAATTTTTGTAAAATTTTATGTCAAAAGTCTTATTTTTGATCTCGATTCCACATTTTTCGGCCGAGTGTCGATTGTGACCCCTCATTTTAAAGCTTACATACTGTCCCCTCCAACTGTGCGACTTTCATAATGGAAAATCCCACATCAGACTCGGAAGACACGTTGGCAGTTTTGTGTTTGGCCCGGCTCATTAGCAAAATGGCGGCCATGCTTATCAGTGGGACAGTGCGTGGATTTGAGGCCCGTTTTCAAACTTTTTGAAGTCATTACTCAATCTTGGCTGAATGTTTTGGACTAAACTTTTCACAGCTCATAGAATATTCACTATAGAAAGCCATGGGCTATTTATTTCTTTATTATTTTATTTGGACCCACTCAAAATACGGCCAAATAAAAATGATACAACTGTAATCCAGTGTGTTCTGAACACATTTGTCATGTCACTGAACAGGCTACTTACAGTTAATGTTCTTTGTAGTATGATGTAATAAGTTGTTGTAAATTCTTTCATATCTTTTTTGGTCAAATCCAACCTAACTTTTCAACTGAGATTTGCATATTTAAGTTTACATGATATAGTAATGTATCCAATACTGCTTACATTATCTTCCTCAATGAACAAATGCTTATTGAACTTCCAAATGCCAGGTCCCCTGTCATTTTTCTCAGAGACCATCTCAAAGTAAACAGCAATGTGATCAGTTTTTTTTCAACGCTGGTCCAATGTCAATTTTTAACTCTATTTGCAATATGTTTAACAGTAAAAATTTAACATTTCTACGGTGAATTGTTTTTAGGCGTAGGCGTCCCGGCCAAAATTATTGCCAATTAAGATACCGCCGTCTCTTAATATCAACAAGGTCAAAATGATTCAGAAACCTATGAAGGTAATGGATGGACCTATTAACAGTTACTCAATGAGACAATCTATCAAGATGGTTTAGTGCACAGCTGAAATCGCTAGCCAAGACCATGATTTCATCAATAAAATGCTTGTCAATTATATCTGTCAAATTCAAAAACGAAAATCTTTTTATATAGTACTACACTGTCATTTGGTGCATAAACACCGCACAACGAGAAGCCCTCGTTTTCAATAGTACCTATCGCAATTGCAATTCTACTACCCTGGTTATCTGTGTAAACACTCTCAATTTGAAAACCAAGTTTCTCGTCAAAAACAATGGTAACACCCCAATATTGTTAGATCCTTTTGAGAGTACAATTTCTCCTCCGAATTCCTTTTACCATATGTCGGTATTGATAGCCTCCCCATGGACTTCTTATAAAACACTACAATGTTTGCCTTACGATATCTTATCCACTGAAAAATGTCTCTTTGCTTTTCCATTGTAACCTCTTAAAAATTAAATGTGTAATTTGTCACTCATTTACTTTTTTGCTTCCTCTTTCGTGTCCTTTACTTTCTCACGCTTGTCTCATTGTTCCTACCTTTCGGAACGATAGGTGGTGATTCGGAGGGAAAGTCCGAGATAAATTCCCACGAGGTGTGACACACAGTCAAGGAATTGTCCGTTTACACTTTCACTGATGTTTGTCGATTTGCCGCTAACAGACGCCTTATCATCACCTTCGTCTTGATGGTGTAGAATTGGTTTGCTTCCTGATGTAGAATTGGTTTGCTTCCTGATGTAGAATTGGGGTTGCTTCAAGGCAAAGAATGATTTAATTGGTCTCAGCAGATTAAATTGATGGTCCATTTCTGTCTTGTGCTTGCTAGGTCTGCTTGCTTATCAGTGCCACAGGAGTCTTTGGTTGTTGCGTGAAAGGGAATGGTCATGGTCTTCGGTCGTTCGAAGATTGGCGTAGATGACGAAGACACCTTTTGGAAGTATTTGCATATGTATTGTTGTAATGGCTGATGTAAAATTCAATCGACAAAGTGATCGCCAATAAGCCCTTGAACAATTAGAAGTGACCAATGCATACTTGTATACCTCGATTGTAGGCCATAGTTTTCAAGCCGTCTATGGTATTTTAGTTTCTCAAGAGCTGCTTCAGACATCGTTGACGTAAATTTGCAGCTTTTCATGTGGGCTTGTGGAGGAATAACGCCGTTTTTGAAATAATAATTTGATTCATAATAATGCAATTAGTTTCATATCATATCCATTCATACAAAACGTTTATATGACATGAGTAGAACACAAATCATCGCAAAATAATAATCGCAAAAGTATGAAGTTCTACAATGAGAAATTCGCGTTGCTATTTGGAAATTTCCGCCGTCCTCGTAGGATATTGGTTTTCCCTCAAAAGTGTGATGTCAACACTTTCACTCCAAAACCTCTTTTACCATCTGAATCGATGGCATTTTTTACCATCGTAGGAAAAGTTAGTAATGTGTGCGTTTTTGTCTTCTCATCTGAGACTGAAAGCCATAAGAAAGGCAGACAAGCTATGTATAACTCTGTTTCTATTTCGGTTACATTACAGTTTATCTTTGAAGGCCAGTTGATTGTATTCGGGAAGCATCTTTGACATTGAGGGCGCACTTTCAGCTTCATGCAATGAAGGAACGGACTATAAATGAAATTTCCCGCAATTCGCAGTAAAGCGGGAAATTATTGTCTCGTCAAGATGTCACGTGCCAGTGCGGGGCCAATCAAGTGATTGGAATGCGGTTCAGTAAAGGTGTTGTATTGTTGTTGTGGTGTATTTATAAAGTTTTGAGAGCTTTGTGATTTCAGTCTAGCAGTGCTTCTCTCCGTGCATGTTTAGTGTAGATATAAACGACATAGACATTGTAAGGTTTATTTTTTTCCAACTGTAGTTATGAATTTTCTTATTTTGTTTCGAATTTTTTCTGTCATGTCAATATTACCGTTAGGATCTTCGTCCTAATTTTCAAGATGATACCCGACATCCGTTGCGAGCATTTGTAGCATAGTATTCGGGTACAGGTTTCCAGAGTTTTTCCTAATTTTGTTTAGGGTTTTATCTCTGGTTTTTCCTGGACGGCTATGTGCTCTTTTTTGTAGTTCTCTGAGTGTTTTTTCGACATCGTAGTTTGTTATTGAGCGATTTGCATGGTTTCCTTGTATGGTCGTTTGTTTTCTTGTTTCTTTAATTAAGTCGTGTTTTTTTTTTCAATAAACGCGGGAGCTTGCGGTCAGTAAGGAAGTACCGCACCACCCATAGTATGTGTGTAGTTTGGTGTTTCTTATTTGCATAAGAGTCGGCATAAGACGCCCCTTTACAGTTCAGTCAGTTCCGTGGACCAGCGTTCTATACCCATGAAGCTTTGCAAACTAGTGGCTTCGAGGGTACCACTTTGAGCGTATAACCTATTCTTTAACACAGGCCTGCTATAACCAGATTCATCTTTCGCGCGTTTTCAGACTCAATCTGCAAGGAAATGTGAGCAAGGCAGTCATATTTTCTATGTTGATGTATTTATAGCTGTTTGATGCAACAGTTTGCCAATTGTTCAACAATTTTACGGAAATCGGGGAAATGTTTGTTGGATTCGCGGGGTTTTTTTTACATCTGCGGTCAGTGCAAATGTAGCAAGCATCCCTGATTTTGCAAAAATTAGATTTGTATAGTTGCGACAAAAACTTTACACGAGACACCTTCAGGACATGTGTCCTGTAACGAGCCTGGGACTAGTGGAGTTCTCTTCTCCGGTGTCTAATGATTGCCGCTGTGGCGTATCAACTTTTACGTGTTTGTTTACATGAGCGGAGGTTCCCATTTGTCTGCAAGCTACAAAAATTGTTCAATGTATTTCATCTGTAGATTTTAAACTCACCATTACTTTTTGTATGTAATCCTTACATGTTCAATGCAGCCTCAACATTCAACTTGACGGCAGTAATATTATTGTATACTTTTACGTCACGGTGAAATCCCTTGTCAAAAGCAACAGCCGATTATTGTGATCAACATCCGCAGGTGTAAATGAATTAAAATGACACAAATTTCTTCCAAATTTCCATGAAACTTTAAATAATTGCCGAACTTTATATTCAACAGCTTTCAAATAGATTGTCATATACAGAATGACTAATTAATGAATCTTGCTATAGCAAACCTGTGTTAAAGAATAGGCGATACGTTCAAAGTGCCGGTACCCTCGGAGCCACAAGTTTAGCAAAGCATCATGGGTATAGAACGCTGGTCCACGGAAATGTAAAGGGGCTTATTGAACAATGTTGAGAAGGTAGCGAATAGAAGGAATTAAGTATGTAGTAACTGCAGAATATCCCGGTTTGATTTCCATTCGTTTGTACAGGTTTGATATTTAAACTGTCTCTTGATGTGTTTGTTATGAATTGGCCAGAAAGAATGGTTTGTTTGTTGGGTGATAAACACTGTGAATTACGGAGTATAGAGTGACGGAATTCTCAAAATATATACATCAGGATATTCCTTGTGATTGGTTGGAATCCATTAAAATGTCGACTCTATATTGCAGTAGCAAGTCTGCTCTACTTTAAACTTGCACTACACAAGAAAAGAAGCTTAAGGACCTGTAATATAGCCTTTAATTTACGATAACTGAAATTGATTATCAAAGATGTAGGGAATGCAGATGAAAATGGGACATATTTTAAAGCATACTTCCAAGTATCTATAGATGCAAACAATACAGATGGAGAAGGATATATTATAAAGAATAGTTTTAGGATTGGAAAGATACAAGCATCGCTCTGATTATAGTATATTATCTATTCCGTATCGCTATCCCACACAGGCACAGGCGTGAAGACGACATGGGATCGTATTGCGAAATCTGTGTCAAAAGGTTTCAAATAAAAGTAACATTAATACGTTAAAACTTGATAACATGACTTTATTTTTTCACAATCGCTGACTTTTATTAGTCTAGGGAAAACATTGAGAACGATGGAGTTATTGGACATTTCATAGTCATCATATCTAATCAAATTAAAAGGATGTAGTCGTCGGAACTGCGCTAAAATGTCGTACGGGACCCATACGAGCCATGGCAACAATGTATCCAAGGCACAATGGTGATTGATGAGAGTTAAAACATGTCTGTCATAATCTATCATCGTATAATTTAAATGTTGCAGCTATGATGATAAGGTGCATCTTGATATCGTGCACGAAATACATTGTTTGTAAACATTAAACTTGCGCAGGCGCAGTTCCAACGACTATATCCCTTTAATTGAAGGTCGGATTTGGAATAGAAAAAACAGTTTTGAAATCATGATGTACACCCCACCTTTTCAAATTCATCTATCACATGTTTTCAGCAACTTTAAACACCTGTATTCTCACTAGTCGTAAATTAATACATTTGTTGCGGGTGATCGGTGAAACTGCGACGGTCACATCAAGTCCCTGGTCAAAGGCCAAGTGGCAGGCCCAAGTTGTCCCCTGCAGTTCAACGGTGGGAAGATGTTCACTGAGATTACTATACAGAATGTATCATTGATACGTGGCCAACAAACGATCACTTGGTCAACAGTGAGTGCTTCACGAACTCTACAACGTGTGGGGCGGTCGCAGTCAGAAAAATGTAACAACTTAGCTGGTTATTGAACCACTCTTTTTTAAGAGTGGGAATTTAGCCGAGCGGTTCTGTTGCCTCTCTGCTAGGCGACCGATACCGTATGTTGTGGGTTTGAACCCAATTGAAAACTAGCCGTATTTTAATGTAAACCCGCCTGACTTGCTTAATCTATGAAGAATTCTCACTCAAATGAATATTGTAATTACTGAGGAAGTAAACATTTATCACAGAATACGAACGATAGACTTAAATACAAACAATAGACTTAAAAGGTTAGAATCAAATGTTATCTGATTTTGTGACTCTAAGACTTTACCGGTTGTCTATGTTTGTCGTTTAATCTGAGTACAGTAGTTCATTTAGTAGTTCATCAATCTTAACGATAATTCGTATTTCTTCACTGTGGGCATTGCTGATGGTTTCCTCCTTTCGAAAACTTTTGAACAAATACATTCTCTAATGTTGAACGGATTCATTCACTCTAAATGCTTATGGTTTGCTATTATTAATCCGGGGTTAAAGGTCAACGACCGCAGTACGCGATATACATGCTGAAATTCATTCATTTGTATCATTGAAATAAACTTTAATTGTATAAAAGACACTTATCATCATGATAGTACGTGTAGCTATCATTCAAATTCAAATATAAAGCTATTAATATGAATGGGTGATTATTCCTAGGCAATGAGAGTTCATGTTTGTGTAACAGCCCAACTAGCTACTTTACAGCCCAACTAGCTACTTTACAGCCCAACCAGCTACTTTTCCAGTACTTAGATAAGTATGACATTCTCCATATCATTGTTTTAGCTTTTTGCGTATTTTTTTTTGCATACGTATTTGAATTTGCATACGTATTTGAAAATGAAGCAGGTTTTTAAAGACATTGTTGATGAAATATTGATAATCTGTAGTATTGCTATACAAACTCTCGTATCAGTGATGCACATTTACATAAAAGTTTAAGGACAAGTTTAAGAATCAACGTGCTTTAACTTTGTTTTTTTCAAATCATTCAGCATATTGATTTGCTGCCTTCAAAATGTCATTTTTTAATAAAAACAACAAATGTAGAGAAATAGTCAATAGATTTTGAACACAAGCCAAAACTACAGAGATAACCTCGGTACTCATAAAACACTTTCTTTGATGGACAGAATGAAGCAGAAATCCTCTGCTTTCCAAATAGCCACTGTCCCTCAATACGTTGTAGTCCAGTATTTTTATGTTCGTCATGCTTCACTCAAAAGAATAGAGGATTTACATATCAAGTCATTCGTTCAAAGAAGAATACGCGGGAATAGCATTTGAGAACAGCTTAAGATTCATGCTCTGAAGAAGACAGAGAGATTCATAGATGAACTGAACTGAATGATAGAGCCACAGTTCATGTTTATCACGCGGAAATGAAAAATACTTGACATATATTTGTCAAATCAGTGCAATTTTCTGGACGGTAAAGACATTTGTGAAGTTGTTTTGTTTCTACTCGATGGTTTTTCTTTCAATCTACATAATTCCTCCCATTGTTTGCTCATCATCCACTTTTCAAAACTTTTTTGGGCCATGAGCTGTCTCTCTCGTCTTAATTGTTTCTTATTTCGACCATCGTCATAGGTCGGAGTCGTTCGATGACTTGCCACTCTCTTCGACTCACACCACGCTTCAAATGTGTACCCGTTTATTGCATGTTGTTCAGCAATCAATTGGCGTTGTTTTTCCTCTTCCAGAAATTTCTGTTTTGCTTTTTCCTTTTCTCTTTCCCTTTTTGTCTGAATATCCAGCATCCATTGATCTCTGCTCTTACCACTCGCCGTTTTCAGTTGTTGTCTCTGCTTTTCCAGTTGATCGGTTCGTCTACTTTGCCATTGTTTATACATTCTGGCATGTGTTTCTTCAGCGTTTTTAGATTTCAACCATTCACGCACTGCTTTCTGGTTATCCTCTGGATCAGCGCGTGGAATTTCCATGCTACCAACTCGGAGTATATTTGGAGCTGGTGGCATGACAGCGTCTGCTATTCTCTGTTGTTCACTCTTTTCCAGTTGCAAAGCCTTGTAAGATACATCTGAATAGCTAGCAATGTCATCTTCTGGTACTGTATAATTCTCACTTGATCTTGAAGATTGGTATGCAAGATTTACATCGCCATTTCTTTCATCTCGTTCACTTTTATGCGTGTCTTTCTCGTAAATGTACTTTTTTCGGAGCAATTTGTCGTAAGCTATGGCCTTGCTGTAATTATAAATTGAAAAAGTGCGATAAGAAAATTTAGTTAATATTAAGCATTCTGATTCTGTCTTCAAAGGTCGCCATACACGACATGAACTTCCGAACCCCTGATCATATAAAGATTGTACGACCGTCCGCATAGGTTAGGTCACCGTCTCCAGATTGAATTCTTGGAGCATGAGCGATGGACACTTCGACCAATTCAAGTAATTTTATGTTTTGTAATCCATCCATCCATCCACCCACCCATCCATCCATCCATCCATCAATCCATCCACTCATCCACCCATCCATCCATCCATCCATCCATCCATCCATCCATCCACCCATCCATCCATCCATCCACCCATCCATCCATCCATCCATCCATCCACAATAGTCGTGTTTTGTCACCTCTCGACAAAATAGATATCGTTTCATCAAAATAGATATCGTTTCATCAAAATAGATATCGTTTCATCAAAATCAGACCATAAACGTCCGATATTTTGTCTCTTTAAATGTTAATATTGAACTGTATTCTCATTACAATGACCAACAGTTAACGTCATGATACAAGGCAGTCGAACAGTACCTCTAGGGAGTCGATGAAATTCATTATCGCATTTTCCAGATTTTCTCAAATATCATTCATTTGACTCAGCTCCGCCACAACGATTGCGCTAAGCTTTGACTAAGCTACCAAGATTGATGCGTCAGGGTTGTAATTACATGTATTTCGACAAAATAAACCCTTACCTTCGTGATGACTTTGAAACCTGATTAACATTTTCTTTACCGTGTTCTGCTGATTTGTTTTTGACTGGTTTCCATAAGTTATCTGACGTTTCGCTTTTGTTCTGTAAATTTAACGAAAATCGTCGGGTTATAGCTATGATACTTAAAGTCAATCTATGGTATTATCATTTTTCGTCAATTAGTAATTGTATCTGACTTGTGCAAAATTTTCAATGAATGCCTTCAAGACTCAAAAATACGATTGTGTCATTTATAATTGACAAACATAATTCCAATGGCAGGAATTCTAAATCACAGCTTACCAGTGTCTGTCTATAGTTATACATTATCTGTAGAAGTTGTCACTTTCAGGCGCAAATTGACCATTTACTTTCATTTGAATCCGATTGTAGGCCTTTTTGAAATGTATGATTTATTCATAGCAAGCATAGTTTTGACCTGTGTTATATCATAGTAATGTCGCCTGTACTGTGAGTATTTTGCGCTTTCCAATGCTGTGCTATTTTACGCGAGTTCTTGTTGATGGGCTATTGAAAAAAATGTGACTTACATCATAAATCAAATCTGATGATTCTGTCTCGCTTATCAAACTATTCTCTCCACCTTTGTTGCGAGAGGTAATTTCTTCCAACTTGCACTGACTTATCACTAACTCAGGCCCTGGAGTCAGTGACATTTCTCTTAGCAATGCCGCTGGTGGCGCACTTTTCGAGCGGAATCTCGGCGTCCACGCCCATGACGAAACAATTCTTTCTCTTTTAGGAGCGCCCTTTCGTTTATCAGCAGATGGACCTCCACTCGCTCTTCTCAGTAAATGTAACCTTCGTTCTGCTTCTTTTTGTTTGCAATTCGCAGCAACTTCAATTGGCGTCTGACCGTATGAATCTTTAGTAGTCAAGGACGCACCAGCGTCGAGCAGCAAGTCTACGCAGCCGGTATTGCCCATAGCACAGGCGATGTGTAACGGTGTACGACCTGTCGGCAGTTGTCTGTTAACATCCACTCCATCTTGCAAAAGTCTGAAGGAAATGTTAAAGGAAAATACTAATATAACTACAAATATTTCCATAAATATAAAAAGTGTTTTTTTTTTATCTTTTATTAAGGATACACCATTGCAATGAACAGATTATTTGAAAACAAACAAACAAAAATACGTTTGACTGTTTTACATTAAAGATAATTACATAACATTAATTATTTTACGCATTTCATCCAGATGTATAGATCCGGGTCTTCACTCTTTTTCGACTTTATATCTGAGAATCATTTCATTCTTTAAAATAACATTTACAGGGATTTTGGAATCTTTCACCCAATATTTGTGGTGAAAATTAAGAAATTGACAATGAAAGTTACATCATTCGATCATCATTTGATAATTTCACACAGTATTGAAGGTAACCACTTAAAATTCTAGGAACGTTGTGCCAGAGATCTTTTACTGGGGCACATTCAAGAAATCTGTGTTCTAAAATTTCAACTCTAGAGCAAAACTTGCAGCACATACTAATCTACTTTTTTCAAGTAAAAAGATACTTGTTACAAGGTAGAAATCTATGGAGTAACTTCCACGGAAAATCATGTAATTTGAATTCTTTCGTCATCTTGTTAACATTTTTCCAAATGACAAAAGTGTTTTCGTCAAATTAGCCATTTGTAGCGCTGTATACCATTTTGGTAATTTATCAATATGAATAAAATTCTTCGCAAAGAGTGAGTAAAAAACCTTTGAAGACAACTTGGAAAGATTAAGGAAATTGAAATCTTTCCACACTCCATAATATATATCTTCTGTTTCTGTTAATGACTTATAGAAGACATTATACTTTTTAGACCATACACAGAACACGTTCTTGTTTTTGACATTTTGACTGGCGCTGTGTCAGGCATTTTAAGACGCTTACATAAAATTGTGGAATTTGTAATCTCACATTTCTAGGTAATAAATTCCAGAACTGACTTTGCTTGAAGAGATCGCTCGATCTATCAAACTCAAGATATGACCATGCTATTGCAGTCCAGGTACTGCCTTTATCAGCAACAAGCCTTTTAATCTATGATGCATTGATAGTTTTGACCTGGTTACCTAAATCAACATGTTTTCCACCTCCTCTGGCATAATCTTTTTTCTCAAAGTTGATTACTAATACGGTTTTTCTTCTTGATGAAATTGTCAATGAGATTTTGAACATTGCCATACCAATAACACTTGCAAGATACACAATTTGTGAAATGGCCAACACTTTGATGATTAAGGCCCGTCCATAAATTGTCAAATTTCTTTTTGACCAAATACTCAATACACTGTCTAACTTTTTTATCTTCCCATCCCAATTCAAGGCACAACACCTTTCTTTATCATATCCAAAATACACTCCAAAAGTTTTTACCGGTTCATTTGTCCATTCAATATTTCCAAACCTTTCTTTACAACTTCTTTTCATAAAACATTAGAAATGTTTGATGCCATCTCAAATCACAGTCAAACAGTCGACGATTTCCTCTGACTCTTTTTAATATTTCTGACAACGTTAGTCTTGACAAGTAACTTTGCAATAAGCTTACCTACATCTCTCGTTCTATATCGAATCGTTTCCAATAAGTTTAATGGGAAGGGTCTATTATCTGCTGTAACTCTCAGCAAAATGACAAACTGCACAATTTTAAAGGAGACCAAAGGACTAAAATCACATAAACAGTCGATGTAAACTACCATCAATGCGAGAGCCAGAGACTGAGAACTACCCCTTTACGTTAATAAAATTGTTATTCATGGAAGAGAGAACACGCTCTGGTCACCCTGAATAGTCGCTGTCAACAACACACCTTAAACGGGCAGTTACAGGACCGTGGGCGCACATTAGGGGGATTACTGATGACGTTGCTGTTTGCATACATTGGGCGGAAGTTTTTGAATTCTCATAGCATCGCTTTGACCGTGTGATGAATTTGAATAATCATGATGGGCACTTTCGTAACATATGAAAGAGGGGTCAAATGATCGTACAGGGAACACATTTTGAAACAAATACATTCTCCGACAAAAAGGGAAATTTTTTTCAGTTTATTTTCGATTCAAGTTTAGTCGCTATACATTCACTGACATCATATGCAAGATTCAGTGACAAAGAACGCCTGAAACATGGCAAAATTGTGGGATTCTGGGACCAAACATGGCACGTCCGATCAGTAGCGTGGCCGTTTTACATTTGTATAGATTTACGATAATCCGGTTTTATAGGGGAAGTTCCTGTTTAACCTGTCGAATTGAAAACAAACGTAGCTATACTGTGTTTTCCATAAAGATTTTATCGTGTTTTACAATTTTCGTTTGTGCTTTCACTATTTTAATCGATTCTTCTTTTTTTTATTTCAAGAATTATTTTCATGGCCTAATTGACATTGAAAAGTAGATTTGTAATAGTATGGATAATTGTTGCAAACATATTACCTGTGTGTGATATTGTTCGCTGTCTTATTTCATGCAATAATAGCCTCTTGCAGAATTAAATTTTAGTTGAAAACATTCCGATCTCCTGAAATCTGCAAATTCAGCATTGCGAATAGGGAGTACATGGAGATCAATCTAAAATTGATATCAGTACCTGTTACATTTCAACTCAAAGCAGTGGCGGAAACATTCATATCTGATATCCAATCAGAATGAGCGAGCGAGACGTCACGTGAGTTATTAATCACCTGTAAACGGCAACAAGTTTCCAGAGACCATCACAATATTTTATTCAAAGGGACAAGTGAACAACAATGTACACGTCAATGAAAACACATGGTTGTCTTGACAACCTGCAAAGTAGCATTATGAAGTTCATCGCATTCTTCTTCCAAACTCTGTATTTACCCTTTGAAATCAAAAAGACGCTAAACCTGACGTATCCTGTCAAAGCTTTAGTCGCCGGAGTTACATTTCTACTATGAATGCATTTTGTTCGTATTTACAGGCATACTGTTGTAAATCTTGCCTCGTTTTTCCTATTCCTATTCAACCTTTGTTGAAAATTGTACTTTCAGTGTATTGAAGGCTAAAGATGCAATAGACTCTCGCCAGTCGCTTGTATCGCTTGGTCTCGCGTAGCTTCCAGTATTTATAGCTGGTACAATCTAAAATTGAGATTAATACCTGTTACATCGCCTTCGGCGCTTGATCACCTACGTTGGATTGCTACCGCACTTAATAAAGTGACTCAAAAGAAGGCACGAGGGACTGTCGACAGTCTAAAGATGCAACCAAAATTACTTTGTTGCCGCGAGATATCTCCATTAAGACGCTGTCTTACCGTATATTTCAAAAGCGTTTCATGTGAACTCCTATTTCAGCGGTTTTTGTTTACAAACAGGGCTGGCATAGCAACAAGTGTTGTTGGCGACAAATCAGCGAAAAAGCATGTATCCATTACACATTGTTCTAGCATAGAAAATCATTACATAAATTGGACTGCAAAATATAATCAGTGAAACAGATCGAGTAAGTGTTCCTTTGCTGGAAATCTCGGAACCGTCGATTCGATGGATTCAGATCGTTATCGGTTGTTACTGTTTTTTCAAAGGAACTTTGTTAATGTCAATAAATGGCACAATCACAAAGGTTAGAAGGTCAGGTTACTGCTTGACTACATAGCTAGATTTGATAAAACCATGATGCTAAAATGCCTTGACATTAAAGTTTATGACTTCTGCTTCAAATGAACCGATCATGATATATCAAATGAAAGAATGGGAGCTGTTCCGAACTCTGATAGTTCATATATAAAAAATCGATTCACAGAGCTGAATGTCAGGAGTTGGAGTGACAGATGTACAGCTGTTGGCACAACAACTAATCACCAGCTTCAAAGTACCGTCGATTAGCAGCATATACTGTGGTATAAGCACTGACTTCAAGTAAGGCCACAAACATGTAAAAATACGTTACTCCTAGGCTTAACCTGCATGTTGTTGGTCAAAATGAATGTTTTGGAAGAAATAAGCCAGGAGTAATTGTTTCAGATGATATCAAATGATTCAAAAATACAGATTTACCATTCACAAAAACGTTTCAAATTTCCCAACGGCTGCGGTCTCGAAAATGGGGGGCGTATGGAGGAATCGCTATTGAAATCTTATTTGTTTCAGATCCCCCCTCAATACCCTCAAAAGTTTTCAAGTCTCCCCGTCTGTATGATCAAAATTTTTCAAGCCCCCCTCCAATTATCATATAGTCACATATTTATTAGGAATGCACGCAGGGTAAAAATAAACATGCATTGCGTAGTTCTGCTCGCAGATGTTCGACACTACCTTTTATCAGCGCGCTGTAGCGCCATATTCCCAACAGGTGCAGCCAACGGAGCTGTTCATCGAAAAAGCTATTCCAGGAGCAATTTTTGAGGGCAGGGGAAATTTTAATTTCGCTAGGGCAGGGGACATGTTTTTAGGTGGTAGGGGAGCAAATTTTAGGTTTTTTTGTAGGGCAGGGCGGATATCTGTTGATTGTCCTGGGGACAGGGTTTAACGAAAAACTTTTTTAGGGGAATTGTTTCCAGGGCAGGGGAAATTGGCAAGTTTTTTTATCGCCACAGGGCGAGGGAGCTTCAAAAATTCACAGTGGGGAGGGGAAACAGGCAAAAATAAGTGGGGAGTGGGTAAAAATGAAGTTTGAGTGTGGGAGGGTAAGTCGAAAAATTTTCTATGGGAGGGCAAATTATGAACAGCTAATTACTTACCCTCTTGACTTAAAATTAGTCAGTTCACATTATTTGTCATCCACAATATATCTTATCATAGTAAGGACCTTTTTAAAAGTGCATTGTTCGTTGGCTGCACCTGTCCCAACGCAAGTTCTTAAATAGATTCATTGTTAAATGCATCTGTAGACTTTATGGATTTATCAATCTAAGCCGACTTTAGATTCTAGAACTCTAGCCAGGTCAATGGCACCAGCTGATACAACTATGAAAAAGTATGCAAATTATGAATTTCTGGCTACATTTTGCCACATTGTGAAAAACTGAGACCTATCGAAAAAATAATTACGAGACATATACGACTCAGATGCTACTAATAAATGTTGTACAAAATTGTACGGTGGCCCCTACACGCCACGGAACTCTATTACTTTTGAATATAAACTCTAATTTTTCTTGACAATATCTTTAATATTTGTAAGAGATTTTATTTCTCCTCCGCAAACTTTTAATTTTGTACGGATAACTTTATCTTAACATTATCTTAACTTTAACTTCTCGAAAGTAGTTTTAGTTTTAACCATAAACAAAATATGTTTCTCAAAAGTATTTTTTATTTTGTTAAACAAAAGTAAAACTTTTTCAAGATAACAAACTCCCCTACACGTCATGGAAATTTATTACTTTTGAACATAAACTCATATTTCTTGACAATATATTTAATATTTGTAAGAAATTTTATTTCTCCACATCAAACTTTTATTTCTGAATGGGGAAACTTTATTTTTGGGGTAAACTCTTTTTAAAAACTTTTAACAAAAAAAACTTTAACTTTTAAAAAATAACTTTAACTTTGAACGAAATATTTGTTTCTCAAAAGCGTTCTTTATTCGAAAAGAAGTAAAAGCTGTTCAACGCAAGAGTTTAAGATTTTGCTAAGCGCGAACTGAGTTACTTAAATGACATAAACTTATGTCTTTAGAGCAGAAAACTTAAATTCTTAAAGAAAAATTTTATTTTTCCAACAGTAAAATTAATTTCTTTATGGAAAAAAGATTTTCTCAGAGCAGCAAATTAAAATACAGAGAATAAAACTTTTTTCTCAATGGAGAGAAATTATTTTCTGAAGACAACAAAACTAATTCTTTCAAGATATATTTTCTACATATGAGTGTGGTTTAAGAATTTGGTAAAACTGAACTGAGAAAGAACGAATAAGGAAGGATTAAAAAATCAAACTTACTTTTCTTCAGACCGAAATTTATTTCTGAGAGGAGAAATATTTCATGTGAGGGCGCAATTACCTATAATGCATAGCAAACTCTTTCTAGCGAGAGTAAACATATTTTGGGGAAGAGTAAAACATTTTTCAAACGAGCAAAACTTTATTTTAACGGCGGCGGAAGTTAAAGTATCCCACCATGCAACACCCAAGTTTGATGACCCAGAGTCTCCGAGACAACCATGACTGACTTCATCGGCGATACAGGCACGCTAGCCCGGCCCTAGCAGCAGTACAGTACTTCGAGGTTTTACCTGGGTATTTGGGTCGTCGGACGGTTTGCCGTACTGTACTGCAGCTAGCCCGGCCCTACCCTGCCTGCGTACGATGCTGTGTGTTGGGGCCGTATAACGCCGGGAACACACAGCATCGTACGCAGGGCTATTGGCACGGGCACGCAAACGAGTCAGTTCAACAGTTGCCACTTGTCTGAGTCCCCGAAGAACGGTTTTGTGTTTGAGTGATTCGTCCTGACTGCAGACGTTGTGCGACGGGATGGACCGCATTGGGTTCCTTCATTAGCTCTGCATGGGATGTGTGTTACCGGCGTTATACGGCCTCCCACCACATAACGCCGGTAACACACAGCCTTGCGATGCAGAGCTATTCCTTAATCAGTTGCTGTGTTGTTAATGTTATGTTGGGTGATAGTCATCTTTTCTATAAGCCAGATTCGTAATTGATAGAGTCTTCGACTGACACTGAACCTGGCCCGCCAGATTTGACCACAGTCGAGCGTGGTTCAATACAGTAGTTGTGGGTCCACAGCTGTGGTGTTTCGGACGGGATATGCCTTTTACGGGCTGGTTGACTTTCACGTTTTTGACCCCGCAAACCACACGTGAAAGTCAAAACCAGTCCGCGACTGTGGTCAAATCTGGTGGGCTCGGTTCAGTTTCAGTTTCTATAAATAACGAATCTGGCTTCTCCTCTTAGAAAAGATGAATATCACACACATTGGCTGTATGTTACCGGTGTTATGTGGTGGGAGACTGTATAACGCCGGTAACACACAGCCCTGCCATGCATAGCCCTGCGTACAGGTCTGTGTGTTCCCGGCGTATAACGCCGGGAACACACAGACCTGTACGCAGGGCTATGCCATGCAGAGCTAATGAAACACCCCAATGCGGTCCCGTCGCACACCGTCTGCCGTCAGGACGAATCACTCAAACATAAAATCGTTCTTCGGGGACTCAGACAAGTGGCAACTGACCCGCGTGCCCGTAGCCCTGTGTACGATGTTGTGAGTTCCCGGCGTTATACAGCCCCAACACACAGCATCGTACGCAGGCAGGGTAGGGCGGGCTGGCGTGCCCGTATCGCCGATGAAGTCAGCCATGGTTGTCTCGGAGAGCAGATCGTCCATGTAGCCGACACGAACACGAACTGTCTGATACCGGCTACCAACTCGGAGACTCTGGGTCATCAAACTTGGGTGTTGCATGGTGGGATACTTTAACTTCCGCCGCCGTTAAAATAGTTTTGCTCGTCGGAAAAATGTTTTACACTCTTCCCAAAAATATGTTTACTCTCGCTAGAAAGAGTTTGCTATGCATTATAGGTAATCGCGCCCTCACATGAAATATTTCTCCTCTCAGAAATAAATTTCGCTCTGAAGAAAAGTAAGTTTGACTTTTTCATCCCTTTTTCGTTCTTTCTCAGTTCAGTTTTACCAAATTCTTAAACCACACTCATATGTAGAAAATATATCTTGAAGGAATTAGTTTTGTTGTCTTCAGAAAATAATTTCTCTCCATTGAGAAAAAAGTTTTATTCACTATATTTCAATTTGCTGCTCTGAGAAAATCTTTTTTCCCGAAAGAAATTAATTTTACTCTTGAAAAATAAAACTTTTCTTTAAGAATTTAAGTTTTCTGCTCTAAAACATAAGTTTATGTCATTTAAGTAACTCAGTTCGCGCTCAGCAAAAATCTTAAACTCTTGCTGTAAACAATTTTTACTTTTTTTCGTAATAAAAAACGTTTTTGAGAAACAAATATTTTGTTCAAAGTTAAAGTTATTTTTTAAAAGTTAAAGTGTTTTTGTTAACAGTTTTTAAAAACAGTTTACCCCAAAATAAAGTTTCCCCATTCAGGAATAAAAGTTTGCTGTGGAGAAATAAAATTTCTTACAAATATTAAATATATTGCCCAGAAATATGAGTTTATGTTCAAAAGTAATAAATTTCCATGACGTGTAAGGAAGTCTGTTATCTTGAAAAAATTTTACGTTTGTTTTACAAAATAAAAAATACTTTTGAGAAACATATTTTCTTTATTGTTAAAACTAAAACTACTTTCGAGAAGTTAAAGTTAAGATAATGTTAAGATAAAGTTGCCCGTATACAATTAAAAGTTTGCGGTGGAGAAATAAAATCTCTTAAAAATATTAAAGATATTGTCAAGAAAAATTAGAGTTTATATTCAAAAGTAGTAGAGTTCCGTGGCGTGTAGGGGCCACCGTAAAATTGACCATACTGGATGGTTAAAACATTCCATCAAATAAACGTTTTAAACCCAGACGTTTTGCGTGTAATAATGGCAAATTTGGTTAAAAAGAAATAATGATTCTATTTAGTCACACATTTTAAATTTAAATTAGAGTCTTTAGTTTTCAAAGTTTTACTTTTGTGTTATTGTACGATGAGATGTGAAAGTTTCATTCACTGTATGAACTTGAAATGAATGGTTTTATATATTGATTTTACGTGATTTTCGAGAAAGACAGTAACTTTTCATCGTACATTAATAGAAAATCAAGCATGGTGACCCTATCTTTTTTCTCTATAATAATAGGTTATTTTCATATGCCAGAATTAAATAATCCCTAGTAAATGTTACTATGACGTTAAACTGGTCCAATAATCATTTTCTTTAAAGGTAATACATTACCAGGTCCGTGGGACATTTGTGATTTACGAAGTTAAGTACCCATCCTGAACCACTGATAGTTTGTGGCGGTCCTAGTCTTTCATGTGTTGCTCTCTGACCTGATCTTGTGTACAAGTATGTTTCACTGTCAGCGGAGCGTCCTATGACCAAAACTCTTCTTCAACTACATCAGACAGAGTCAGAGCTATCACTGTCACGGTACACAATGACAGGGACACAACCCGTAAGCAACAGCAGGGCAGTAGCTCTTTTACTTTGTATTTTGAAAATTTTTATTCTACTCCCTACAGCATGTTCAGTCCAGTATTCAGCTTGCCAACACAACCTGTGTACGTGTACCATGTATTTGTATCATTGACAAATAACTTTCTGTCCGGACTCTAAAATATTGAGATATACAGGCTTTGCTGACAAACTGAATATTGCATGTTTCAGCACGCAGTAGAGAGACACCAAGAAACTGTATTTGATATATCGCATATAAATATTGAAAAAAATTATCAACAGTTGCAGCCTCTGCCCAGCTACAAGATCAACTTATTGTTTTTGAAAAATTTAATGGCATTCATACATTTTTAGAAGTTCGAGATTAAAGTCAACATTACAACCATTGGATAACATCAAAATGTTAGGAACCAAAATATTTTCAGGTCCCCCACTGTAGGCAGAGCAAAACTTTCAAGTCCCCCCTCGACTACCCCCAAGAATTTTCGAATCCAACTCTGAATTCCTCCATCCCTCTCGCCGTTTTTGTGAACACAGCTGAATGGCTGAGACGTCAAATGGAAATTAATTATACACAACAAAAACTCGTCGGTCTCAAAGGTCATGCTGTCTGTTCGATATTAATTTTCGGGGTTTACATCATGAAATTAACTGAAAAAACTGAATCTACAATAGAGAATATCTTAGGCTAGCTGGTGCCTTATGTCGATTGGTATTTATTCCAAAATAACAATGTCGGCCATGGCCTGCTGCAATCTCCTCGCAGAGATTGAAGGGTGGTGTGGCAGCAGTGCGGCGTAGATAATTCGAACGAAGTTAGAGGGGTCTCCGAGTCGTTCATCGCGCGGGGGGGGGGGCACCAATCTCTTAGTGTGGCCACTGCTGAGAGTCCCCGTGAGAGTCCCTCACTAAATTATAATTATCCACGCCGCGCAAATCTCTGCGCGGAGCTTTGGCCTGCTACTTACGTACTTTTGGGGAAAAAAAATGAATGTAAAGATATGACGATTAATTGTCTGTGATGTGTATTTACAAGTACTTGTAACGTATGTAACTTGGTCAATAAGGCCGACTTTGCATAGATTTACGAAGAAAAACATAATACAACAAGCATTGTAAAACACAGTCGATAAAATCTGCACCAAATAAGGTCATAAAGGTAATGTAGCAAACACTGTGTTATAGTAGGGCATTGGAGTGAAGGTTTTTAATACAACAAAGGTGTTCACTACGTAAGCACTGTGTACTCATTCGCTCGATACAATCTGCAATTCAGCGATTCAACAATAACATAGTATGTAAACAACAATGAATTATTATCGATCGTGGGCCTTCTAGCTAGGACTCTAAATTTGGTCAATAAAGCCAACACAATACAAGATAGGGTCACAACATTTGTCAAAAGCTGGGTAGAACCCATAGCTTGGTTGATACAATTATATTGAAAAGTTCACAAACATAGCTTTTAGACCGTGAGAAACCATAGACAGTAGAGGGTCTATGGAGAAACAAAGTATTATTCCATGAACCTGATGGATTAAACTATCTCCATGATTAAATCATGTATATGTGCTACCCCAGTGATTAAATCATCTATGTGCCACTCCATGATTAAATCATCTATGTGCTACTCCATGATTAAATAATCTATGTGCCACTCCATGATTAAATCATCTATATGCTACTCCATGATTAAATCATCTATGTGCTACTCCATGATCAAATCGTCTATGTGCCACTTCATGATTAAATCATCTATATGCTACCCAAGTGATGAAATCATCTATGTGCTACTCCATGATTAAATAATCTATGTGCCACTCCATGATTAAATCATCTATATGCTACTCCATGATTAAATCATCTATGTGCTACTCAATCATCAAATCATCTATGTGCCACTTCATTATTAAATTATCTATATGCTACCCCAGTTATGAAATCATCTATGTGCTACTCCATGATTAAATCATCTATGTGCCACTCCATGATTAAATCATCTATGTGCTACTCCATGATTAAATCATCTATGTGCTACTCCATGATTAAATCATCTATGTGCCACTTCATGCTACCCAAGTTATGAAATCATCTATGTGCTACTCCATGATTAAATCATCTACCTCCATGATTAAACCATCTATGTGCTACCTCAAAGATTAAACTGTATACAGTCATAAACAAGTCTACAAAAAGTACACTTACATTTTCATACTTGTAATCATTATTAGATTATAGGCTTAGTGTCCTTGAATTAAAATTATTGTTGAACTTAAGGTTGCATAACGAGTATTATAGATATGTGAATATTTGTAATGATATTCCATTTGATCAAGTCTATATTCATGGAGGATTATACAGCAACCCATGGAATAAAGAAAACTGTGGCAAATCATCCTTTTGAACACTAATATCACAATCTCTGGTGTAATAATCCCTTCGACCTGAGAGCAATTATGAGGAACAATTTTGTCATATGTGATTACTCATCTCTCCATATCCATCGAAACGAACTAGATCAAATACTTACGACACGTAAATGCACGTATGGAGAAATTTGTAAATATAAAGCCATGATAATACACTAACCAGTATTATAGAATCACAGTATGGTCAGCTGAATTAACGAGAACATTGTCAGATTCATACATTGTTATAAATTAACTCCATACAATATCAGATTACTTGACATATAGAGGAAAGTAATTCATAGCGGAAATTGTTCTAGGATTCAAGTGCAGTTGGATTACTTAATGACCAGATTTGTACGTTTCTTCAGGAGCGGAGTTTTTCTGGATTGTGTTTACATTAAACATTTTACATTTTGATGAGTCGCGCAGAGAACTCGCAGACATTTTTAACACAGAAAAAAATCGATATTTGCATCAGATATACGGTACAGAAACCAAGACATCGCCACTGAAACATGCACATAGAGGAAGCTTGGTAGTTGCTATGGCATTAGAT
>LD343051.1:156973-171030 GCA_001465055.1 Ptychodera flava | reverse complement strand
TGTTACATTCTTTTTTATACAAGCTATGTCTTTCTTTTTGTAATCTCTTTGTTGAAGATTTTGCGTTGAGAAATTGACCTTTTTATGAAGTCCATATTGTTGTTGCTTGTACATATCTGAGTAATTCACCTTCAGTGAAGTATTTGAAAGTCAAAGGCAGATAAATATCGTCAGATGGTTTTGTGTGGGTTTTAAAATCGAGCCATCTCCCCCGATTGTGTCAAGGTATGAGATTTTGTTGATAGAATGTTCAATTATGAATTCCCAAGTTGAACGTACAGTACAGGGTGTTGCACTCCTCGACAAATGTTCTGAATGTTAGAAGTTGATGTTCGATTCCTGTGTAAACCATGAACATGTCACCTTTTAAATTTCCCTACGAATATTTGACCGGATTTGGGATTTAATATAACTTTCTCCGTTTCCTGGTATGTGATATCAGCTATTTCTGGTGTTTTGCTACATTGATATTACGACTAATGTTACCAGAATAGAGTTTGCTTTTTTTAAAATTGGTTCTAACTAGAGAATAAAGTTTTTTGTGTCCCTGGCATATATATGTCGTTTTGGACGATTGGTTTTATGACAAGGTCTAGAAATTCCGACATTTGTTTTATTGGGCTCGAGCAGCCATTTCTATTGAGACGTTGGGTGATGATTGTTTCTTCTGCTTTGGTTTTGTGTATTTTTGGCAGGAGATACCATCGTGGTGTACAAATTATTCTACTTTGGGTATGGGGAAACTGTAAATCACCTCGTCAATGATCTTCTTGTCGCAGATAAATGATTTCGTATGCAACATCCACTGTATAGTCAATGTCGCCAAGTGTAATAGTGAACATTTCGCAGCTGTCTATAACTTTCTTTAATGTCATTTATCTTATTCACAATTGCTATGCCTATCCTTTATTGATGGGTTTCATTGAGATTTGTTTGTTTGTAGACAGATTGTTCAGGACAGTCTTTTCTGCCAGAGTCATGTTCTTTCTGATGTGGGTTGTGAATGGAATTTCCTCTATCGATCTAAGTTGCTTCGAGACAGTTTTGCAATTTTTGGGTTTTCCGCGGTTAGTAGTGTCGAACATGGACTTATCTTAGAACAGATGTCTGATTGATTGATTGATTGTTTCTCATGATATCGTACAATCTCATGAAGCGAATAAATTTGTTGATATCTCATACGACAATTTTTCTGTAGAGGCATAAATTTCAAGCCTTACTTAATGCTTTGATTAAGGTTTGATTTGCAAGATTGTTGATGAATCTGAGAATCTTTCTGAGTTCTTATCTTTGTTTAACCTTTCATTTCTGCTTATGTTCTTCCTGGTGTTTTTTATGTTTTTATGTTTTGGGTTTCCAAACAGCAAAACTCGTCTGGTCACGTTTTTGTAGTTTCCTTCATCTTTGAATTCCTAACCAGTCTGGTAAGTGAACAACGAAAGGCAAAGACGCTTTTCATAAAATTCACAAAAGCTGCAAAAAAGTAAGCTAAGCTAGATTCAAAAAGCAAAAAATAGTCTTCTCTTTGTTCATAAAACCCTGACCAAACGGTCTTTTTCAGGCCGGCACATCCTCCAAAAAGAGAACTACTGTAGCACAAAACTATGTCACCACACACCGAGACACAAAAATCTAAGAAAACTCAAACGAAAAAGGCTTCTGAAACAAAGGAAGCAAAAGACCAAAATCACAAACATAAAATCTTTTTTCAGGGACCAAGGTCACATGACCAGGGTCAAGGTATGATTTATTCACCGGTTTCTCGCCATGTTTTCCATTATCATGAAATCACATCACTATTGATCTACTCACTATATAGTAACACTTTCAAAGGTAGAACCGGTGGGTAAAGATGCCTTTATTTCCTTTACATTGGTTCAGTTATTCAGACAGAGGTCATTGTTAAAAATAAATAATTTCATAACAGTTTGTAATTTGTGTTGAGCTTATTGGCTAAGTTTTAGTACATTTATTTTATTTTGAGTTTATGGATTATCAAGACAAATTGTACATTACCTTTAAACTATTATTTTGTCACGTAAATTGGCTATTGTACTAAGCACAGTGAACTTCATAATAGGTCATTTTTTAATTTTCGGTCGCCATTTTGGTTTATGACGTCATCACAATGATGTATTTGTATCAATTATATGTTTTGTCTGTAATTTTTGGTGTTAATTTCAGTACAGGCGATAAAATGCTGGAAACACGCTTAATTAACAGTATTTGAACATTATTAGACGATAATATGGGGGATATTTTGAATTCGGTCAGCCATTTTGGCTTTATGACGTCATCATAATAATTGATTTGCATCAATTTTATGTTGTATTTGTAATTTGGGGTGTTTGTGTCGGTTTATTCAAAAAAATATTGAAAACTGCCTGAATTAGACGTATTTTACCATGTTTAAGCGTTATAATGGCGGCCATTTTGAATTTATGACGTCATCGAGCCTTTCCGGTGGCCCAAATTTTTGGAGCAATAGCTAACATTGATCTACACATATATGCGAACATCTGTAGCAAATTTGGCCCTTTTGTCATCCGTGTAACGATATTTTTGTTAAGCCACCTGACTATAACTGCTATTTATTCCAAAACTCTACTTTACGCGTACATTTATCGTAATTACCCTTACTATAGGCTTTATGATTTCATCTCCACAAATAAAAAGTTAAACCAAAGATTATCGACAGGACACTCAGGCATCTTGCCGGCACTGCGTGGGACGCGCTCTGAATTGTAGCTGGAGTCACGTGACAGGAAGCGCCCAAAATAATACAATGCATCTATCACAAACGTTGTCATGGAAAATTGGAGTCGATTTTCCCTGTAATGGAGACATATAGAGTCATAGCTTCGAAAATCAGTGTTATGAGATTAGTGAACAACAATTGCATTTTCTCACAATTCCAAGTTTCACAGCTGTTTGAGGTGACTAATCTGTTTGTGGTGGTAACAAAACACCACATTTTACAGTAAACAGCCCAATTAACCACAACCAACAATATTATTATATGGATACTTTCACGTTATTAGTGAAGTTAGAGAGACGAAATGAACTATAGCAGAAAGACTTGCATCCAAACAGTAAAATAGTTTCAATACAGAGACAACCTAGTCGTTTGGTAGTAATATGATCAATTCTGGCAATTCTGACTTCGGTATCTTAATTTTATTGGTATTTGAATGATCTTAATGTCTCTTTTATCAAACTTAAAGATTTTGAATACTGCCTCATGAAAATTTATCAATTTTAATAGTCAATTGTGACCGTCAGTGAACTATGTATTACACACTTAAAAGTAAAATACAGGTAATGCATAGTGTTTCAATTCTTTGATTTTATCAGTCACGTGACCAATGCTACTTCAGTGCATTGCCATTTGATTAATTTCCAGTGATTGATATCTGTACATCAATGACAATGAATCAAACATAACGATTTCACTTTTCATCTAATAATCAACATTTACATCGGTGTACGTTATTGCCTCAAGTTTTTTTTTCTACAACAACCCTACATTTCAACTGACCTGACACTGCACGGTTATCAGAATGTGGTCATACATCTATCACATGAGTGTTAAGCCATACAAACATATATAAATGACCTCATTTGCAAGGCAGAAATGCCTGCTATTATGGCCATTGTACAGTTTGCACAGAAACGCTGTGTCTATGGAGTTTTAATTAGTAACCGGTTGCTTGCATTTGATCATCGTCAGCGTGTTTTTCTTTAAAACTGATTTGATTACCAGGAGACTAACATTTTACCCGGTTCAGACATATTGCGCAACCAGTGTGAGGACACGGCTTGATTGGCAACAGTGGTGCCATGTATACAGCAATGTAGAGGTCATATCATTGCCCTCTAATATGTGCCAATCGCATTGTATAGGTTCATCTTTTGTTAGTCTAGACATGCCCTGTCACAGAAGTACCTTGTTAATGGAGGTGTTTATACACAAAGCGTACTGACTGCAATTCATATGTGCTGTCAATGCTTTTGTAAAGCTATCAATGCAAGTCTCTTTCATTAACCCGTACTCGCTAATATATGTTTATGCGTTTAGTGCGTGGTGCTAGTATGTTGGAGGAAAACGAAAACGTTAATCTCACCGCTCGACAAGAAAATGATATCCACGTTGAGATGCGACAAAAACGGCAGCATATCTTCGACTTCGAATGTTGCAGTTTTCATATCTTTTCTTCAAATCGTTGAGTACGCCTTTGGTATTTCCGGCCAAAGCTGTATCCATCAAATCTTCATATCCGTGAATAAAAGCCACAGGTATTCGTACACCAGGTATGATACATAGAGTTCTAAGAGTGTCTTTATCTTGAAGATCATGGTGTGTCTTGTACGACAATTGTTGTAAGTTGGACGGTATACCACATGTAAATTCAATGATCGATTTCAATTCACGTACTGTAGTTTCAAATTGCACCATCACAGAAGTCAAAGTCCCCGCGGGTAGTTTAGCAAATATCTCAAAGGACTCCGTAAACTTTCCACTGTTGTCTCGAACACCAACATCCATGATTGTTTCAGTTTGTTGATTAGATTTGGTTGGTATACGCACACTATTTGTGAAGTGACCGTGGTAGGCCTATAAGACTGCTAATGTCCCCCGCTTTGCCGAACGGTTCAATGTGCACAAATTATTACACATTGAACGGTAACAAGACCACGGACGGTGACGCTACCATGGACGGTGACGGTACCATGCTCCGATGGGAAATGCAGGTTGAATCCTGGCATGTGTGGTACACGGTCACTTTGGTGACCGAAGGCTACCCGACGATTTGTTGACTAGAAACACAATACATGTTCGGATATTGCTTGATCGCATATCTAAATCGCCATATATGTAAATTCTTACTACCAAACGCAACACCTGTTGTACATACTTCGTGCCTCTGTAAGAATAGCAGAACGCTGTACCTCGGTTCTCCTGTGTGCTTAATTTAAAAATACCTTTGTGACCCCGCAACTACGGTCACCGAATTTACAAGACACTTTACAGACGGCAAGTACTTAAAGGTAGATTTGAATCTTGAAATTCACTATTGTCAACAGTCGACATTATTGACGAGAGTCTTTCCTACCGTGACTACCAACACGCGTTCTGAGTTGGATGATTACGAACGTGACAACAGCCCAGCTAACACCACCTACAAATCCTTGGAAAGAAGGACCGAGTGACTAAGTTCCGACACTGCATGGCATTCACATCCAGAATGAAAACGACATAAAAACTCTGGAGGTCTTTCAGTGATTATCTCAGTTCGCGGTATTTGAATGTCATTTAAATAACCATTGACATAATACTGGTTCACTGAAGCTCAACTGCTACATAGAGTAAATGGGTATCGCCTACCTCGGTGTGCTAAACATTTTAGAATGATGTGTTCAATAGTGCAAACTTTACGTAACAACACACAATTAATAGAGTAATTGATGCAAAATTTAATCATAAGGCTTACTAACTGTGCTCTCGCGTTGCGTCGTAAAATTGAAATAAACACCATATAATGCAAATATTGCTGTAAAAGCTTATCATAAAATGGTATCGTCCAGAGCACCTTAGCAACATAGCGCCGATTAAGTCGGTCGAGCAAAAGAGATTTAATAGGCCATCGGTACACCGTTATTGGCACTGTTATTGTTACTTAGAAATAACTGAATACAACGACAACACGATTAGCAAATCATTTTCTTCCCTACTGTATTTTCTTCAGAAAGAAACGCTTGCATCAGGGGAGCCCATCTTTCTCGTCGGCACTCATCATGGTCTGTAAGTTACCAGAGCATGAGAGCCGAAATGCGAGATGTGCGCCCGTGGCTTGCATGTAAGTTTGTGGAATGCGTAAAAACAGGTGTACAGACGATGTTGTCGTTTAGATACCCTATTGATGATGGATTTGCGTGTGATCATTAACCAGACCGGCTACGCTGCTGTCGTGTAAGCTGGGATGGAAGGCCTGGCCAGTAATTAACATACAGCCCTACTAGTACTTTTGTTACTTTTCTGATGCGTGCAGGTACTAGCAGCTGCAGCTGGTGCATGGCCAATGTCGATACTACGCATCATATGGGACACAGTTTCTGAATAGAATGGCCAAATTACCATGAAATTTGTTGTAAAGTTGGGAAACGGACTTAAATTGAGGTGACTCACAGTTGGGGGGGGGGGGTATGGTGTTACCCTTTGGCAATGGCAGTCAATAAATCTACTAATCTCTTTACAATGGGATGTTTGGTTTTCTGATGTTTTAAACTATGCAGGGTAAGTTTATAGGAAACATCTAATACATGTATTCTGCTGCAAGAGTGGCAGAGCAACAGCTGAGGGTTCTAAAGCTGAATAAAAAACAAATAAACACAAAAACAAACAACATAGCTACAAAAAGATCATTAGATAAATATGAACTAGTAAATAAATAGTACCACAAACTGCAAAAATTACCTTGTTAAATGTGGAGCAATTATTCACCTTCTTCTGTGATATTTGATCTCATAAAATCAGACGCAAGGATCACAATGCAACCACCTTTGCTGTTCTCATTTAGTGGCCTCACCACACGATCATGATCAGCAAACTAAAACAGCAAGGAGCAAACAAAGATGGCACCTTAGTCACCTCTAAACCTATTTTTATTCAGATTGAGGCAGTCAGTTTATGCTAACTTGTTGGAAGAAACAGTATTTTGACTCAGTTTGCAGCTTGACCTCCATAAATAAATTTTAAAATATATTTGATTGAATATAAACTTGTGTGATGTTTCTAGATGTGATTTGAGAGTAAAAAGGCAACATTTTTAGGTCTGCAACTATTCAGTTGATAAGTTGTATTGAGTAACATGTTGACACAAGCATTCAATCCAAACCTGTTGTGTCTCTCAATACACATGTGTATGTGAGATGATATTGAAAATAAATACATTTTGAGAGGAGTTTAGGTGATCAGAATTCAGTCTTACAACAGTTCATGAGTTATTGTGATCTTTATTGTAAATACAACTCAGCTTGTATTGAGCCAAAAATCTTTCACATTTGAAATGCGTAAAGTTCAAAGGCAAGATATCTAAAAATCATGAAATTCAATAGAATGGAATTAATGAAACTGTACATACACCGTGAAACAAGACACCATCACTGATTAAGCTTTGCAAGCATCTCTCAAATAATGAAAACCAACATTTTTGAGTCAGCAACTGTTTTCTGTCATTGTCAAGTGATGGACTATATCTATTTCAATAAATAATGCTTGATATCTCTGCAGAAATTGACCAATCGTGTGTTTTCAGTGTCATTAGATTACATTACAATCCATTGAACGTTACTATGCACTGTAGTGTACCATCAGAACAGACTACTCCAATTCTGACAATTTAATAGTAATAAGCAATATGAAAATGAAACACATTATGCCATGCTGTTCATTTCACTTACTGGACTTCTCTCTTCACATCACAACTTAATCAACACTTGTGTGAGACCATGTGCTGTTTTGCAGAAATACAGACACAAACTTACAAAGAAACCATGAAAGATGGCATTCTACTGGTACATCACTCTAGCTGCATTTCCTTTGAAAATTCTCTCTTTTATATCATATTTTTCTTTTGTCCTAAATTCATGCCAGTCAAGCAAACACATGGAACTCCAATAAATTGAACTGTTCTTAGCCAGGTATTGTGCAAATATATTCACAAATGAAATTGCAGAAAATTATTGTAGTGCTTGGTGTAAGTAAATCCGAAGAGACAATGTTCTGATCATGTGAGTTCCTGCCAACGATGAGTTGTTGACAGCTTGTCTTTCAGAAAAGTATAACATTATGCATTTGATTGAAAATTACATTCTCCTTTCAGCACGTTCTCAATCAAACTATATCTCTATCATACATGACACTCAAAGATGCCTCTCTGTATGCTATGTGAACACATATAAAATTTGCCTTAAAGAGCTGGAACTTGCAGACTTACAATCTTTGATTGTCCAAAATAAAATCATAGCTGGGGTTGTGGATTTAAGTGAGCTTACAGATCATGTAGTGAGGTGTATTTAGTGATGGGAATATTTGATCTTGCTTTCTTCTCATAACTGATAACAGTGATATTTAGTGAGATTTTTTTGTGGTAAGATTTGATCCAAAACACATAAGGAATAATGGATGAGAAATCAAGATATGCACACAGTGCCAGTCTATTAGTGATACAGTTTGTTGCACTGATGGAATGAAAAGAATTCTTTGATGATCCAATACTCTGATTATAGCACTGGCAAGTGACCAAATCAAGTTGATAAAGCAAATCATTCATTATCATGATTCCCGGTACAAGAAAGTTAGTAAATGACATCTTCTGGTCAAGTACAAATCCATGGTTTCAAGGGTTCATTCTAACACTTGTAAGCAGATACATTGCCAAGAATTTTCATGCACAATCAGAACTTTTTAACAATTTGACAGTCAAATCTTCACTTCTATTAAAAATCCATCTGCCTATAGGATCATTGTTTTTGCTAAATAAATTGATCTAGCAGTTTTGTTTGCTAAATTTTATGAAGTAACAATGAAAATATCATTGAATATGCAGGAGATTAGCACTGTGTATCAACAAGCTCTAATGTCTCACACCATACTCTGCAGTATTTCATAATGGCCTTCTTGGTATCAATTTGTGACTAGGATGTCCAATGGGTTAAGTGGTGACCATTTTCAACAGTATCACGACAGTTTTGTTCAGAGTTCCATCTCCAGTGTGGAGTGCTATGACATGCAACTGATAATCTGCACATCTACACTATACAGTGCAAGACAAATGCTGGCATATCATTCAATGGGTCCCTTGAAACTGTCTGAAGAGCAAATATGTAGAGGCACCCACAAAATGCACAGTGCTCAGTGTGTCTAGAAACAGTTAATGTTATGAAACCATTATTTTATCACCAAAGGTAATTCTATTTATCTCGACAGAAACAACCAATAAGACAATTACTGTGATGACAAATGAATTGCAAAATCACAACATTTTGTGGACTAACTACACATCAAGTTTGAATATATCTTGACCATTTGTGTTCTTTATACCTATGGAACATATTGTTCAAATTTGAAAGCAGTAAGACAGTGCATTTAAGCAACATTCTTTCTGGAAATCTCAGAAGAACATATTAAAGGAATGGTAGCTATTTTTTATGATTTTTACCCAATTTTTGTTTTGTATGTCGATAGCAAGTTCTAAAAGCATGTTCAAACACCAACCAGTTTAGCATGTCAAAAAATGCAATGTAATTGAAAACATTTGAATTACAATACAGTCTACACATATACAGGCTGAGTTGACAAGCTGAATACTGTGTATCTCAACATGCTTTGCAGAGTACAACAAAATACTACTTGACATAAAAGACAAAAGTAGTGAAAAAATCAAAAAAGATATGCTCTTTCTTCAAAGCAACAACATAATATGGTACATTTCACATCAGTGACAAGACACTCAAAGGTATGATGAATAAATAACTGTTCATTGCTTTCTATAAAGAGACTGGCTGAAATCAAATGCTTGGCTTTATCAAAGACATTCATCTGTTTCTTTCACCACTGAATATGAAGCAGCACCATCCCAGGTAAAAACAAATTATATACATGAGGAAGATGTCCAATCAACAGTTACAATTCATGGATGTCACTTGTCAACTATATTTTACGATGAACTATTTCGTTGTCGTCTTTCATAGTTCACAAGTCTCTGTCCAACTAGGTACCTGAAAACCAAACACAATTTAGGAAACTATAATACTAATGCTTGAATATACCTAACTCCAACTTAAAGAGAGTTGGAGTATAGCGTTGCTTAAAGGTATACTGTCACCTGTTCCAATTTTGCCACAGTTACCACGGAAAGAGAAAATCTAACAATCACAGATTTTAAGCGGGTGGCCACTTTTTAAAAACAGCACCCTCGCATGGGCATTTTGAATACCAAGGAATGCCCCTTTGACCATATATGGGCATATTTAGATTACAGGTGACTGTATACCTTTAACACATGGACACAGTACACTGTTATGCAACCACACTCCAAATCAGGACACCATTTAAAGGGGTTTATAAAACGTTGGTTTGAACCCTAAACAATGGCAAAGGTTCACATGTAAATATTAATGTGAATGTGACATATGTCTGCATACTTTTCACAGTTTTCTATTTCTGATTGATTTATTGCAGAAGTAATATCCAATAAAGTTGTTTACATTGCATTTTTGAGCACATAAACTAATATCACAGAAAAGATGTTCTTGATATATCACACAAATCTTAAACATGTATATGCCAACAAATTTTCATGAACACTTAAAAAACAAAGTATTTAACAGAGAGACACTTAGCACTGATCATTGGAAGTTATAAATAAAGACCTACCTTTCATTTTTGATGTGTTCATATAACTTCTTAAACTGTCTTGCTTGGAAAGTGACAACACCAATAACACTTACAATCATTAGCAAGACTGGGTAGATCCTTCTCACAATAAAATGAGTTGTATCATCAGTAAAACCTGACGACAAAAACAAAAGTCATTGGAATTCTGGTAATGATTATTTGCACAGTGAGTTTCAGTATGGATCAAAAACCACTAAAATATTTTCTGTGTTCAGAGAGGAAAAACTGGAAGTTTCTGTGGCACTATTTGAGATTTGCAAACACAGGGGATTATAGTTTGAGTCTGCTTGTGTCCACACTCACAAAATTAAGTCTTTGTTTTGGTGTTTAAGCCTGCTTAATGCTCCCTCTCAAGTTCAAAAGGTGTACATGGTCAAGTATACAACATTGTAACAAGATGGCTGACATGAATGCTTTCATACTGTTGTACTGCCTGTTGCTGTCAACAACTTCTTTGTACTTCAGTTTCAGTGCCTTTATCTTTTGGTGGGATTGATCCGCTATCCTGTTTAAACCCTTTTGTAGAGTCCTTTCAGCAATTTTTTTTTGTAAACGAGACTGTATCTACAGGTTCCGTATAGCATTCTCTGTATACTTCCATCCACCTATACTGAGACTGATTTCATCGTCAGACCAATTATTGCCACTAGATGTAGTGCTCTATTTGGCAGCCATGGTAAAAAGGGAATTGAATGTTGGTTGTTGTTTGTTATATGTTACAAATACCTATCGCATGAGGGTGTTTAAGACAGCTCTGAAGAAGCTCAGTCCATCCACACAGCAAGTTGCGGATAGAGTTAATCCCTACACAGGTTCAGGTCTGGCCAGCTAAACTGTTTCAAATTTGAAACCACTTGGGAGCATTCACATGTAACTTTTTATGCCAGTATTGGACCAAAGTCGTTTCAGAGGTATTTTAATGGCCTGTGTGAACTGCACTACAAATTCTTCTACTAATACAAACCAAGTCTGGCTTAACAACTAAATTAAGAGCGCACTGCTTGACAGAATAAAGCTTACACATAAGACCAATAGGATATATGCACCATGCACCATCTTGGAATAAATTGGAACTAACGATTGATTGTAAAGAAAGATATATACATGATGGAGTCATTCTAAACATGGAGTTAGAGACACAAGAATACTAGCTGCTAGTTCTCTATGTATGCACCAACCAATGTGAAGATAATGTGTAACTTACCCAGCAATGGAACAATACCAGCAGCAAAGAAATATGGTACAGTCAAGGCTAAGAGTAAACTGGTGACAACTGGCAATGCCAAGTGTCTAAAGATGAATTTCAAATTCAAATTTCTGAAGCCATCTTGATATACCTGTGGAATGAATTACATGGAAACATAGTAAGCATTTGGTTGTACCAGACTGAAGGATTCATTATTAAATAATTGATAACCTACAAAAATAATTACTGGTACATTAAAAACACTTAGTTGTTAATATCCTTCCACAAAACAGCTGCTAGAGGATTATATAAAAACACTATAGCTATGCTACATAGGAACCGTAAATGAAGACAATGTAGTGTGTTTTGTAAAATTTGGAGACACCATGATCTAGTCTTTTTAAAACTGAAGAGTGGAATCATAGACACATACAAGTAAACATATGAGGTTCTATCAAAGTTACTGCTCACACAAATCTCTGTACATATTACCTGTTCCATAGCTCTTTTCAGCCACCAGCTTGGTCCCATCATAGTTATTGCACATATAATTTTGGTATGCAATACACCTAAAGCCCAATCCTAATAATACAAAAATAAAGATATTTTAAGGTATATGTAATTCTCTCATGTATGCAAATTGTTCTAAATTAATTACATCTATAATGACATTCCATCCAGCAGAATACCTAACAGTGCACTTTCAAAAATTGATTAAACAAGACTATCTGTGAACTTGAATTAATGAGAACACTTTTTTCTAGAACTGAAATTGAATAAGATGACAATATGCACACACCACATAAACACTGTATATCAATGTTGTGGGATTTCATCAAATGCACAATGTATTATCTCAAAGATGATATTAGATGTGTGCAGATATGATTGTAATTACCTGCCATGGAAAAAACACTGGTGATTGGTCTAGGGGCACTCTGAGAGGAGCAACTATCACAAGCTCAAATAACAGACCAAGTAATAATGGCACTACACCAATCAAGATAGCAGCTACTATCAAAGCCTTCACAGCCTGTAAAAATCAAGTATATCATTAATAAGACATGAGAGAGACAGCAAGGAATACAGTAGAACAGTTGTTTATGTCTTTGAGGCAATACAAAAAAATTGCCATTTCTGAGCATTGGGAGCCAAGGGTGAATGAGCAATATCAGTCACAACATGAAATTATGAGATTGTGAGTGACTATACAATAATGTGTATTACATCATACCAGTATATTGATGGCGCAAATACAGCAATCTGATTGGTCAAGACGTGAAAAGAACCATAATATATTAGCAATATATTAGCAATATACCATGGCTGGCACAACGTGAGCTCTCGGCTTGAGCAAAACTCCTTTTTTGATGTTTGAATTTCCATATACTGTTATGATAGAATTGCAATAAATTATACCAAGCGATGGTATACAACTCCGTTTGACCAGTTTACTTCATATATGCAATTGCTATTGCTCATGCATGTATGTCATGAACTGGTCAAAATTGTGTGGTATACCGTTGCTTGGTGTGCTTTATTGCTTAAATATCAATCACAACATGATTGGTGGGATTTTGTGAGTGAATATACAATAGTATACTTCAGTGAGTCCACATGGAAATCAAGTACAAAATCTGCCTAAACAGTACAAATCCTCACACTTTAACCCTTTTCCTGTCAGACAGTATCACTTCCCCATCAGCCAAGTCAGTAAAAAGCGATATTGAGCCAAAACATGACGTATTTTCACCCACTTGGCTTAGTCTGTTATAGAATCTTCAGTCCAAAAATATCAACTTTACAGTATATATGTTTTCAACAGCCTTCAAATGTAAGGTATTATGTTAAAATATACCATACGGAATATATTGTGTTTTGTTAATTTTAACCATCTTGACCTTAATGGTGAAATATGGACTTGACAGGAAAAGAGTTAAAAGAGCATGATTAAAGTGGCACTCCCACTTGGTAAAATTTTTAAAACACATTTTTTAATGCCAACGGTCCATATTTGATGTGGCAACTGCACACAGATCGCAAGATATCGATAAAAATACCGCAATTATACGGTGTCGCTCAAATTTGATCAGAATTGGTACATACCAAAGATCAACAATAAGTGTTATTTCTATCTGTTCAGTGCAAGAAAATTATACATTGATGTTATGACAATTTCTGCACAGTACAACCAGAAAAACAACAAGAAATATTTAAACCAGAAAATTAAGAATGACAAAAGTAAATAAGGTCTGAAACTTTAGGTACTGAAGGTCAACTTTAGCAACATGCATAGCAGAAAATTTTTCAACCGTGGATGTACAAAAATAGACATCCATGGTTTCAGCAGATCTGTTAATATGTCACAGTTCATAAACAATGACAGGAAATGACCAATTAGCTGTTTCAGTT
>LD343051.1:100749-113596 GCA_001465055.1 Ptychodera flava | reverse complement strand
CACTCAAGTCTCACTTTGATTTTTTATTTTGGGGCAATTTTTGCCTTTTTGGTCAAAAATTTTTTTCTCCTGAAACTACTGATCTGGTAGCTTTGATATTTGGTGTACAGGTTCCTAGGGTTTATGTTAATAAGATATATATCGAAATTAGGATGAAATCTGCAATTTTGTATTGGGGGGGCAATTTTTCTCATTTTTGGTCAAACAATTTGTTTCTCAAAATTTACCAATCTGATTGCTTTGATAATTTAGTAAACAGGTTCCTAAGGTTTATGTTAATATGATCTATTAAAATTAGGTTGAAATCTAGAACTTTGAATTTTGGAGGCAATTTTTGCCATTTTTGGTCAAAAATTTGTTTCTCAAACACCACTTCTCTGATAGCTTTGATGTTTAATAGACATGTTCTCACAAATGATGTTAATTAAATATGCTCAAATTATGATAAAATCTTTAATTACCATAGGTATTTTTGCAACTATTTTTGCCATTTTGGTCAGGCCGACCTTGCAAAGATTCCTCCTTCATCAACACATGTGTCATAAAAAGTTGTTCTCTATATAACATAGACCAAGCTCTATCAACTGTTAGGTTGCTCATTATAAATTTTCAGAGAAATATCTAAAATTTTGTGTTTTGGTAAAGTTTTTAGCTCCCATAAAATGAAAAATCAAGAACAGTTTGCTGTGTGCTTGTAAAAGATAACATATTTGTCAATACATAAACTGCCTTGCAGATTGATTGTCTTAAAAATTATCACAGAAGTAGAAAAGGAAAAGAAACTAATCAAATTGCTGTAACATATTCACCCTGAGTGCCTGTAGGCCTATATTTAATTATTTTATCATTACATTCAGCTGTTTGTCATATCTTTATTACTTTCCATTGGCCAAGGCACACTTTTGGAGGGCCAATGTCATCACTCTGTGCCAGTTTGTGTATGTCAGTCTGTCTGTATGTATGTCCATGTTTCATACAATTGTTGGTTTGCTTTGATAACTATATGGGAGCAAACAGTGACATTGGCACTATTTTTTAGAATTGTAAATTTCTAAAACAAAATTTTCCAAATGAGAAAAGCTGTGCTAATTTTTTTTTCAGAGGAAATTTTCAGATTCATAATTTTTTCAGTTCGACGCTGTCTGAGGATACAATGTACATCCATATCACTAGCGCAAATAAGATTGCGTGCTGTAATTACAACATACATATGGCCAAGTGATTTATATTGCTGATAGATTTTGCGAAATGTTGCAGATCATCTTTTGACAAGCTGAGAAGCTGTGTGCAAAAAATGTGGTGAAATTTCAATATTTGTGTTTTTAGGACAATTTTTGCCCTTTATTGATCAAAACATCTATTTCTCTGTAGCAGCATGTCCAACTTTTTTCATTCTTATTTTTCTGGTTTAAATATTTCTTGTTGTTTTTCTGGATGTACTGTGCAGAAATCATTGTCATAACATCAGCATAGAATTTTCCTGCACTGAACAGATAGAAACAACATTTATTGTTGATCTTTGGTACCCATACTGGTATGTACCAATTCTGATCAAATGTGAGCGAAACCGTATAATTGCGGTATTTTTCTCATTTCCCATTTAAATGATTTGGAAAAGTATGTTTCACATACAAACGGGAAATAGCATTACAGTAAATTTCCCACTGATTGTGTGGTCACTTGTCAGCCATACAGACTGATCTGATGAAAAGTATAAGTCATTGCACAGTTTATGAAACAACATGAAATTGTTTTGTCCACAGGTATGTACACTACCTGCACAATGTGACTCTGATGTCTTGTAATTGCTTACAGGAAATTATACTACAATATTTCAACGTAGTGTTAATAATTATATATGATCAAATATCTTGAGAGTTCACATTGATGCCTTTAAATTTATGCAGAACTGGGAAAGGCAGACGACAACTAACGTCCTTAGTACAAATCCAACAGTGGGAATCAATATATACATGAACTTACGAAATGCAAAGTCATGCTACCACACATGCTCCAGCGTGTGAAATGATCATACAGTGTACAACCAATCATGAGGTACTAGGAGCTGCTGTATAACTTGCTTGAAAATTCAAAATGTTGAGTTTCTCAATTGGAGAAGACTGAAACTGAACGAAACACTTCTTTATCATGCAACTTACGACTGCTTGACAAGCTAAAAGGTGAATCCAACCAACATTTTAATCTTGGGTTAACTTTATAATCAAAATTGAATATTTGCAAAAAAAAGTTGATTTTGATCAAAATATGCTGTGCTAGGTGCAGCACCCCTTAAGGGTGATCAAGTCACTTGCTACGTTATCATAGCTGCAAACAATAGAACGCACACTCTACGACGCGTGTGTCCACTGTACGGGACCGTGCTCACTGTAAAAATTACACTGTGGTTTTGATAGGAACCTATCTTCATACAACTTATTGTCAGAGCTTTTAGCATGAAAGCAGAAGTTGCTGGTGATGATTAAATGCATTATGTTATCTTCGAGTAGTAAGTTTTAAATGTTTGAAATGTTGATATATTTACAACATATTTAAAAATCCAAACAAAATAATTTAAAAAGGACACATTTCACTTCAAATTGTGGTTTTTCCCATTTCACATATTGGGAGGGGTGATGTTAAGCGATGTAGCATTGTAAATAGGCTGGTGACCCCACATTTTTATTTGCTGCATATAATGTGCAATATCTGAACAATAATTTATGTAAAAATAAACAAAACTGTTGGTTTGAATATCTAATTAATTCTACAAAGTATGGATTAGGCGTGATCCTTACATTTAAATTTGCAACAGCTTTAACTGTCGTTTTAGAAGGCCTGAGAAGTGATAATTTTAAATTCTTATGCACATTTTCAGCGGAAAATAGCTAAAACTTTCATTTATTATTCAATGTGGTTCACATGTAAATAAAACAAGTGCAGCATTTCAAGAAAGGAACTGAAAGTAAATATATTGGGTTTTGCAACGCTTACGGGAGATTCATAATGTCTGTCATTCGAATGGGATAAAGTGGGTGTATTAATTTGGTGACATATTGATTTTTGTGTCGTAATATCATCCTCACATACCGTATTCCTCCGATTCTAAAACCCCCTTTTCAGAACCAAAGGTGACGGAAAACATGTGGGGGGGTTGTATAAACGGATGTCACCGCGAAATCGAACGTCGTAGTTAATTTATGCTAATTGTGCTATGTTATGCAAATTTTATGCCAATGTTTTTTTATTCCCATGAGCGCTGCAGACAACTCATACTTTATGATATCGACTCATGGCCATGCTGCGTCGATACTGACAGTCGAATCTGTACGGTATAAATTAATGGAGATCGACAAGTTCTGAAATTTAGCGTATTTGCCATACCCTCTTTTGCTAAAAAATACGATAGCAATAAATCTTCGTATTTTGTGTATAGTTAATCACCACGATACTTCGTTGCAACAAAGCAAGTACGCTCCAGCAGTAGCTAGCTCCCCATAGCAATGCATAGCATGGCCGCAAAGGTCAGACAAGGAGTAAAGGGAAAGTCCCTAAAGTTCCGCTGGCTGTGATTGGTCAATTCACGCAATAGGTCAAAGGTGTCAGTGCATGAGGTCAGGGTAAAATTCTGTTCAGCACATGCAATGATACATGGTGTCCGTCCGATGTTTTCTATTTACAATTTTCAATTAGCGTACTCCTTAAAATAAACGATCAATTACATGTTGTGAGTTTTATTATTTTGCTTCTACGGTAGTTACAAAAAGTCTAACCGTATCTCAAAATGAAATGTGATCTCATGAAAAGGCAGGCGGTAGGCTGGAACTGATAAAGTGTTGAAGCATCGGCCGGCTGGCCGAGACGAAAGATTGCTACGCCAATATGCTTACAATTTGATGTATTGAATTTTTGGCAATAAAACTTTGAAGTTTTTTTTTTATTTGTATCGATGAACGAAATGTCTCTTGATGTGGAATTCAATCATCTATGATCATCTGTTCGGAATGGTACGAACATGCACATAAACTGTAAGTGTATAGGGCCGTTTATGAAGTTGGGTATTTTCCCTAGCAAGACTTCAAAAGCATGCGTAATCTTTAAAATCTGTTACACTATCGCCTACTCATTGCCGGGACTAGTTCAGGAAAAGGACACACACAAGCAAGAAATGCCGTTCAAACAATAAATACATTTATAACATGAGAAAAAAATGTACAAAATTGATAAAACATAAAGAAAGAAATTCAAAGTATTTTCAGTTCATGCGCGGAAGAAACTTCGGATGTCGCGTTTGGTGATACAATTGCCCTCTTCATCAAAGTCAAACCCATCGAAGTCTATATCGTCATCTTCCCCCTTGTCATCAAACACGAGTCCCAGGGTTTCATTTGATAAGTCGTCATCGAGTACCGGAATCTCCTCGGAAATCATGTTGTCTTCAGTTCCGTCAAGCGCATTTGCGATACCAGTGGAAAGGAACGGTTTTTTTTCACCACGTGAAATGAGGGAATCGTACTTGATCGACACGTTCAAAAACCCGACTATCGTAATATTCATGTTATGATAGCCGAATGGCATCGAAATATTTGATTCATACTTGATCAAGATGTTCAAAAATCTGCTTATTTTGACGGTAGCAAAATGACAGTGACGAAAAGACAGCATTATACTAGATCGAGACGCTCAAAAATTCAACTCTTTTAATGTTCATTTACCTTGCGAAATCCAAGTGGAATTGTATCGCCAGGAACGATAGAACCGTTCCCGATTGACATGTTCCAACACCAAACAATAGTGTGCTTGTTTTGAGGTTTGATATTTCACTTTGGCACTTGTTTGTGACTTTGATTAGCGACGTAGGTGTCGCGGATATCCTTGTCTCATTACATGACAATGGCTCTATTGTTTCAATCAGAATTTGGGTGTACCCCCCCCCCCCCCTGAGGGGCGTTATAAACGAATTAACGACCAATTACAAATCGATAAAATAATCCTGGGGGGCGTTATAAACGGGCAGGGTTTTAGAATCGGAGGAATACGGTATAAGTCTTACTGTTAGAGAAAAATAACGAAAATTGTTGGTAAAAAATTTAGTGGCTCGATCACCCTTAAATGATAAGTAATGGCATGTATGCTTCTCTATCATATGATTTGCATGTGAAAAATGGGTCAATAATTAGATTCTGTTCCCATTTTAATTCACAAGAATGGGTTAGTATGGTGTATTATCGTAACACTACTCAAAATGTGTTTTACAAAAATTCCTTTATGCTTAGTTATTAAAAATGCTTTGACTGTAGAAATTAAATTATTTTTCTTGAAATTGAAAACATTTTTTTCATATCTATCCCAACAGTGTAGCCTATGTGGAAAGCCATTTTCTATTTCACAACTAGAAGATCCAAGTGAATTGAAGATTTGTGTATTCTGCAGGCTTGATAAAGGGCGCCCTCTAAGTACCATAACTGCAATAACTGATGATGAAGCAGAGATATGAGTGCCTTACAGTTTATGAGATAAACAAGATTTGAAAGAATATTCATCCACAACATGTATCCTGGGCTGTGAAAAGCACACCACGAGCTATTCTAAACTGATGTAGTTTAGGTGTAATAAAAGGCAGCTCAATTCTTATTTATTTCACCCTGTTTTAAGTTTTGGTAAATTTATCTCACAGATGCTGCTACATTTCAGGCAATGTACAGTGGCTCAGAAGGTCATATCTAATTGGTAGATTATCATTATTTACAGCAACTTAAGGAGTCTGTTTTGAAATAATAAGAACAAAGAGTTTCAGTAAACCAATTAGCTGAAAGCTTTTGAGACGCTGGACATAAGCCCCCATTTTTCCTTTCCAGTAATCTTGGTGACTTGGAGTGCAACACATACACATTTGAATGCCCAGTATAGTGTACTTGCTATACAAATATATCCTATGCATTTGTCATTTCTGTTAACATCCAGAACACGATACAACAATATTGAAAAAAAATTATCATGAGTTTATGTTTCTATGGCTTCAATGTGACTGTGTGTAAATTATCAATAAGCCATAGAGTCAGGGCCACTTCAACAGAATTATAGTCAAGAGCTGAACTGTGTAATATACTATGAGATAGTTACACAGACAACTTATACACACATATTGTGAAAAACACAAATACCAACGACTTCAAACCCAATACCGTCCATTTTTGAGTACATGAACTCATTATTCCGGCCTACTAAATTACAAAACTTCCCAGATATCACTCAACTGATATCATGAAAAGTTCAAACAGAATATGTTTCCACTTGTGATAGTACTTGTCACTAATCACATTACAAATGTATTTACATTTTATCTTAATTATCTGTGACATTGTATAAAAGATACAAAATATTGACTTCTTTGTAAATTTGTGAAATCCTTCTGCTGTTATTGAACACCAGATGTTTTTATTTCTTTCAGTGTTGTAAACTTTTATACTTATTACATATTTTACGTATTTTATATAGTATCATCTTTGACGAATGAAATTACTGAAGACATTGTCAGCAACACTTGCTGTACTGCCTGCAAATACATGTAACATTGCAGACACATATCACTAAAATGTTTTGTGAATCGTAAAATAAAGTTGAATAAATTCTTCTGTTGAACAGAGTTTTGTTTTTTTGTAATCCTGTTTGGCAAAGATCAAAATAGCGATAATACTATGGTTTGGTCACTGCTTTGTGGTGACATACTGTAGGTGACCAAGTGAAAGGATCAACCTTAGAACAGTTTTGTCATCCATACAACTTAGGTCAACAAAAACTTAAACTGGGCCTTTATGGATTTATGATATGCTGTAGGCACTTGTGTCAGATTTAAGAAGCTAAAAGAACAAAATTCATTTATTTTAGTTAGGGGTCATTTTAGTAACACTTCCCGTTTAGCACGCAGAATACGGGGTGCAATGTTGTCAAATGATTCTCTGTCAAAATGTCATGAAACATACAAAATGTCACAAAACATACAAAAAGAAACAGTCAAAAGATAATTGGAAAAAGTAACTATTACAACCTGTGAACCATTCATTTACCATCTGAATAGAGTAAAAGATGCACAGGCACAAATATAGTCAGACAGGAAAAATACAGGAAGACCAGATAACATTCTACAACTCTGACATTTTCTTTGTAGTAAAGTGTTTTTGATTATCATCAGATTGCATCCATCATGTCATTAACTTTGCAAGAGGTGAGCAGGCCACAATTGAGTATTATCCAGTACTTATACCGGGTATATGGAAACTGGTTTGTAGTCTGGGTATGACATTCTGACTTCAAATGCACTTTTTAACTTTGTTCAGAGGGAGGAGAAGACCACACAGAACGCATATTGTAATATACCATAAAGTAATAATATTACAGGAGTTGAAAAATATGATGGAAAATAGAAATTTTAAGACTTAAACAATATGGGTCCAAACATCTTACAGTGGAATTTGATCGAGTGTCCGGTTTGCCTTGCACAGCTCGACAAGTCTACATGTTGCTTATCATTAAAAAAGTAAACATTTGCAACAAATTGAGTCTTTGGTGTTAGATAAAATAGACTAGAAGAAAAGTGTCGATTTTACACATGCAAGTGCAATTCTCAACCAGCACTGTACATTTTTTGCCGTTAGATAACACATCCAGTGTTTCTAAAATAGTTCGCGGTATTTTGGCACGTAATTTCCTGGATGGCATCATGCACGGCAACGGTTAAGTTAGCATGGAGGAGACGGCAACATCTCTCTGCCTTCAAAATTTTCTTCACCTTGCCGAAGTAACGCCGAGAGTCAGTCACGTTGATGTTGAGGACTTTCTTTGAGATATAGATACAACACTCGAAAAATATGTCTGCTCAGTGTGTTTAATTTCGTCGGAGTTGCATTTCCCAAATCAAAGTAAATACCCGAAAGACAACTTTGATGATGTGTAGTGCAGTGTCAAGCTTGTTGTGAGTGGCATGCTGAAACGACTGTCGTGATTGTAGACCAGACAATAGCTCTGGGAACCGCAATGTAATCTAACACCAAAGACTCAATTTGTTGCAAATGTTTACTTTTCTAATATGCAACATGTAGACTCGTCGAGATCTGCAAGGCAAACCAGACACTCCATCGAATTCCACTGTATCTAGCCAATGATACAAATTTAGTGGGATGTAGCTGAGTTTTGATTCCCGACTTCTTTGCTGGGCATGAGGCTAAGGTACTAGGTACAATATCAGATTGTGAGTTTGAATAAAACCAGAATTCAGTTGGCCTAATGGCACAAACAACCCTGTATATGAAGCTAATATTTGTAGCATTTCAATGTGCATTTTACACGATGGACTTATTTACATTGCCACCGCATGATTTCTTTGATGAACAGTGTACTGAGTCTCCTGAACACTGCATGTCTTTAATTATTCTGGAATACAAACATTACTGAACTATTGCAAAATTAATGCAAACTTTAAATAAATGGGGTGTCCTCAGGCCCTTGATCTGGTTGTTGGAACAGTTCTACATGAAGCAATAGCATTGATCGCGATTTTGAGTTTAATGTTACTATAAATTCGGACAAATTTTGTGGTTGTATGTGTGGCTGTTGTTGCAGCTTGTAGTCTCAGTCATCAATTCATACGAATAAGTGTGACGCTAAATAGCCATTCTAACACTCGCAGGTTTTATTTTCGTCGTTTATGCAGAAAATTTAGACAAATATTTATTTATGCATATTAATGAGAGAGAACAGTGAATATTAATGAGAGAGAACAGTGACGTCATTTGCGATCAGCGCTATTGTCTCCCATACAGACTTTGTGAATGGTCCTCTACAAAATAAGACCAACCCTACAGGGCATAAATATCTTACAGGACCATAGGCAGATCCTACAGGCTAAACAAAGCACTGTACTGCATGAGTCCCAGACATTGTAGCCAAAGTCAACTTTTGTCGCCTATATAAAATTTACCCCAGTCAAATTTTTTCAGATTTTTTTCCGAAATTGTGATGAAAACCTGTAGGCAATGAAATGTGATGTCTGTTTGGTCCAAAATAATAAAAAAAATTACAGAAAAATTCACAAAAATTAAAATGTTGCACTAAAATTTTGGTGGGAATAATTACAGCACTCAAAGGGTTAATGAGATGCCCTATGTACATACCTCCTATTGTAACACACCACATGCTCATTCTGTATTGCAATTTGCCATATACTCTCACCTTTATGGATAAATCGCCGAGGAAACTTCTAACAATAAATTGTTGCAGTGCATGTGCATTAAGGCACATAAATAAGCATAAAACAACAGGTGCCTGCTTGGTCTTTGTTAGGGCTACAAATATGTAGCACCTGCATTCCTCTATCCATTCAATATCATCATAGAAAGGAGTACAAGGTTGTTCATTATTGTCGGCTGTCTTTGATATTCTGTACTGACCAAGAGCAAATTCAAGGGTGCTATAGACCACAAACAGATGTCACATTATTTGTAACATAAAAATTATGTCTACCTCCATCAGTTTAATGTTTAATTATTACAGATTGTAAGTTCAGCCCGGGAAGTTCAATCTTGCTATGAAATCAAATATATATTGACATAGATTTGACTGTTAGAGCCATTATGGGCCAATATTGATTGCTAATAAAAACTTGCCACAACCTGGAGCTCCTGTAACTTTCTTGAACCGCATATAGTAAAGTAAATATCCAAATTTTAATTTTTCAAAACTTTGGACAAAACCACAATTATACAGTGACGGTTCTCTATAAAACAGTAAAAAACAATTCATTTACAATATGGTTGAGAGGCAGAATCTTGCAACTTGTTATATGAAGGAAATTCAAAGTGACCATTTTCTTTAACTGGAGGGTGGGTGGTGTTCTTGGATGTATCTTTTCAGAGCACATCAAAAAGTGTATTACAACACCTTGCCCCAAATTAGAGGGATAAAACCAAAGTAACATCGTCCATGGCATATTCTGAATTCAGTGATACTCCCAAATTCTAAACCAACTGCTGAGTTAGTGTAGGAGAGTCTTGCAATGTAAGTAGTAACAGTATGACCTATGACCCCCAATCATGACCCTATCTACAACTGCTACTGTAATGATGCATGTAGGAGGGCAATGCTGATAAAATACAGGTAAGGTTTCTTCAATCAGTCGAGAAGTCTCCACCATATACAATTTCAACCACAGTCCCTTTACCCACGTAGAGGGACTGTGATTCAATGTGCATCATCCACTGTTACTCAGTTTATTTCAGTCCATAAGCCATAGGCTGTGTTTCAAAATGTGGTTGATCACAATTAATGAGACAACATTTAACTAGACTGCTACAAAGATTTCACACAAAACACAGTAAAGTCAGGTTTTTTAAAACATGGTTTTTATTCACCAAGAGAACGAAGTTTTCAAAGAATTCACATGGACTGGCAATGGCCACTCTTTCTTGATTATTTTCTGAAAAAAGACTGAACTATTTCCATTATGTAAATGAAGTTGATATGTGATCATAAATTCAAAATTTTGATAGCTTCAGTGGATAAAAAATTAATAAATGACTATCAACAATATTTGAATTGAATCTTCGTCAAAAACATCTAATAACCAACCAGCTACAGAAAAAAGCAAATGGATAACAGCAAAGGAAGCAGGGAAGGTGTTCAAATTAAGATTTGAATGACTGTTGTTAATTACAGAATGGGAAGCGGGAAATCTAACAACACTGAAATAACATGAAATAATGCCATTATGTTTTAAGCTTCCAGGACAAGTATTGAGCCATTCTAAACAATGAATTCTCTGCTAAAAGACTGAGATTGTAACCCCATTAAAGTATATATTTTCCTATGGGATGTAGCTGAGCAGTTTTGATTCCTGACTTCTTTGCTGGGCATGTAGGTACTAGGTACAATATCAGATTGTGAGTTGAATCCAATCAAGCAATGGGTTAGAAACAGAATTCAGTTGATCATAGAAGGATCACGTGACAGTCAATTTGAATAAACTCTCAAAAGTCAGTTTTTATTTTCCCTGGTATAAATGCATGCCGCAGCATTTCTTCTTGAAATTTGCATGACATAAAGCTATTGTAGAAATTTTGCAAAGTGTGTTAGATAAAAGACATATGAGACATGCTTTAAACTTTAGAATGTTGTCGACAATTGGTGAAAATTTTGACCTCAAACACTTAAGTGTTTTTACAGGGGAAGGTACCAAATGTGTTTAGAGGTTATTCAAATTGACTGTCAGATGATTCTTATGTAATCACAGACTAATTAATATAAATATTAGCATTTTCCAATATCTAGGCTTTCAGAAATGTATAGGTGAATGGGATTAAGAGCTCAGTATTTTGAAGAGAATTCACCATGTAGAAAGTCATTAATACCAACTGACCTAACCAGTAATCAACAGAATTCATCTTCAGAGTCTATCGATTCATGCAAAAAGTAACAATTTCATTCAAAATTTTCTCATCTGTTGATTCTACAACAAATACTTTTGTTTTGTCCTGAAATCTCAGCTTACAGTGTTTTATTCTACATTCTGGATAACAGTGATCTTGGCATGTAATCATTTCAGCCAGATGTTTTTTAGAATCAAACAGATAGCAAAACTAATTCATCATGCTGTGGTTAGTAATATTGTAACAGTAATGAATAACAAGTTTTACAAAATTTTATAAATGACGATTACAGTGTTCTCAACTTTGAATTACTAACATAGTGTACTGTTTGAATAGTAAAAAAGGACGGCTTAATTTCTCAAATTAGTTTTACAAGTTTTTGAAAAAACAGGCAAGGACGGATTATGTAGGCTCTTACACTTTCAATTTGCTGTGTAATTGTAAAGTTACATCTCAATAAAGTGTTTTTCAAGAATTCAAAAAAACAAACCAGCCTACAATAGTCAATTGATCTTTAATATCAAACACTCTCTTTGAAAAGCAAAGTTGTCCATTTCCCTGATTCTTAATGAGCTATGCCAGATACAATTTCTAAAGAGCCAACATAAGACAACCATTCAGTAACTAATATATAAGGTTATTTTTTCAAACTTAAAGAACTTATTTACATAACAATGATCTGTTAACACTTGAAATGAATGACTTCTTTATTTGTATCCAAATTACCGGTACAAATAGAAAGGCTGGATTTCTGATTTCCAATTTTCCCATAATATACAATGTATCTGTGCAAGAGACTTGTCATTGAAGTATATCAAAAACATTGATATGTTAATAACTGCATTAAGAGTAACCTCATTAAAGTATACAAATGCAAATTACCTTTCTGGTAAATTTCTCATTGCTATTACCAGGTCAGCTAACCATCAAAACATTGATGCTATATTACACTAGATTTTTTTACGGTTGAACACTATTCTCAAAAACACCGTTGTGTAAATTATATTTTAAATAAACGTATGTTTTTTCTCAAAAGTAGATTTTGCCTCGATGAGAAATTCTTTATCACTTTACATCAGTAACAGTTCTAATCTGTTCAATCTGGAAGTTAAAATAGGAAGAAACCTACTTGGCCATATCGACTCAAATCTTTGACTTTCAAGTAAGGACCCTGTCAAAGGCATCAAGACATCTAATCAAACAATGCAGGGCATGTCTTGAATATACTAAGACTTAAAAAGTGATTTATATTGACAAATAATGTGTGAGGGAAACACAGAAATATGTGCTGAACAAATGAAATTATCTGCTGCCATTCAACATACATATATAGGCCAATATTGCATGTATTTTTCACAGCAAATCAACATTTCACTTACATTTAGGCAACATGGTTAATAAAAGCTACACTCACTGAACAAGCTAGCTGT
>LD343051.1:53311-65306 GCA_001465055.1 Ptychodera flava | reverse complement strand
GAAAACACTGTTACCTATGCAATATATTATATGTTTGTCTGGTGATACTAGAAGTTCAAATGAAAGTTGTGCTATACAGATGTAAAGGGAGAAAGAACAAGTAAATGTACCTCTGAATGATTAGATGTCAAATAAAAGTGCCTGTGATTCACTTGTATGCCATACTGAGCAATGTAATGATTCAAGAGGATTTGGAATGTTACATGACAACACTGAAGTGGAGAAAATGTACTTACCAATATGAAAAGTCAAAGGCAAACTGATGGGTAGCAGTTGAAATTTCCAGGTATTACACATAAGGAGAAAAAACAAAGACAAACAAAAATATAGTTTACTTTCAGTTATGAGAAACATGCTATATATGTAACATCTTAAAACTCTGGAAAGCAAGAAATACTGAATATCTTGAAACTTTGAGCTTGATTGACATGCAACTTACATTTTCATTGAGGAATGAGGTGTTTCAAAGCCAAACATGCTCTATCCATAAATATGTAGCTTTCATTAACGGTATTTTACTCAGTTATAAATGAATTACAAGCACAAAAGATTATCAATGCATCCCCAATGAATACATACATGAACTAAGTACCAGTACACAAATAAGGTTATAATTTACATTATTATTTGCTTAGATTCAGTTCCAGGTTGACTGTACAGTGCTTGGCTATATGTGCACTTCTGTTCTGCGTAATAAATCAAGTTGCTCTTTCTACTGTGCACACATTAATCTATGCAGAACCCTAAAATCACCTGCATTCAAAGTGTACATTATGAACTGAAAATGCTCCCATGTTTTGGTTATATATTGCAGATTGTCTGTAAATTTACACCCTAACGTTTTCACATTATTGCCATGAGTTTGCAGCCTTATGATAAACATTATGAGCAATATTCATTACCTATAGCTTGAATTGACAATATTGTTAAATATGTAGTCTAAGATTAGTTACTAGCTGAATTAAGGATGTATGAGCCGTACGCATGCGTGGACTTTGTCACTTCCCACAGGATTACATTGAAATTTGTTGGAAAATCAATTTCTACTATTGTCATTTTTATGAAAATTTGCACAAAGCTCAGTCTAGCAAAATAAATAATAGTGATCAAATAGAATGATATTGAGATAAATAGCTTTGAATTATTTCGTCCATAGAAAATGCATTGGCGAAAAAATGCTGACCCAGCATTTTTTCTCATAAATGGCAAAATTCGTGGTCATGTATCTCACAAACGAGCACTGTGACCCCTATATTTTATCCCACATTTTAATAATACTTACAAAGGGGAATCCAAAAATCAACAATTTTGAGAAATGACATTACTTTTAATTTTACCGATCCTACATCCTTAAAAACGCTTAAGATAGCACCTTTAAGCAAACGCGGTGCACAATTTCCGGTTGAAATTTGTGCATTGACAAGCCTTAGCAATACCCTTCAAATCAGTGTCTGCGATTTTTTCTCTGAGTCTCCATTCAAATTATACAGCGCGACAATTACAATTCCTTGACAAGCACCTTAGTCTTTAATAGTGCATAAGAAAAAGACAAAGGCATGTAGAGGAAATCCCAGACACGGATTTGAAAGGTGTTACTAAGGCTTGTCAACGGCCAAATTTCAACCGGAAATCATGCAGTGTGTTTGCTAAAGGGAGGGAAAACTTTTTTTGAAAGGTTCAGCTAAACCCTTGTCATGTGACTATTATGCAAATAATGACTATGTACTGTTGATGGTCATATTTCCTAATATGTGGGCTTTCAGAAAATATATAATTTCTTTGGGTTTGGGACTTATATATCTGAGAAAAAAATAAAAATCTAAAAGTGTCTAGGTATGTAGCTACCTTAACTTCATTCACTGTAGATCTATCATTGTGTAATCACTTTATATAGCAATGAGTGCCTTTGGGCAAGTCCTACAAGTTTTATATGCAATATTGTGAAAGCTCATTAAATATACAAATTACCAATTAGCTGACATGAAAATGCAAAATATTTCTTACTACTATCATGTAATTGAATTACCACCTACACCTTCATTCACTTTCATAAAGTCATCAAAGTCACTTGTTTACCATCAAACAAGTAACTATTATTAGTGGATTGCTGGTCATGGTGACTTTGAATAGGATACAAAGGTGTCTTGCTCTTTGATTAAAATAGCTTGCCAATAGCTATGGCTACACATTACAGCTTTAATTTTGCTTAGTTGCTATAGCATTATTCCCAAACAGACTGTTCAACACAACCACTCTTTTCTGATACAAATTTATGCTGTTTGAAAAGACTGGATTATCATTGTATCACTGCACTTCCAGCCAAGCCTTTGGGAGAAGCATTGTCTCCAACAACAGCTCTTCTACTTGCCTACGGGCAGATTATAAGTCCACTCTCCTGACAACACTTGCATTGCTTGAGTAAAGATATGACATACCATTAACCAAACAAACGTCTGGGAAGTACAGCCACAGCAAATTAATCAAGTGATACCGGTACACCAAGTACATTATGCTTGCATCTTTGCTGTGGGGTTCTTTTTAATGTTTAAATATGTTACAAAAAAAATCCTATTTTTTCATTTAAGACTTATAGTAAACTTTGTCCTAGCTATAAGCTATGAAATCTTCCATGAACGTTATCTATTGTGTAAAGTAGAGCTTGCAGATGACCACTTTTGGTTTGTTTACAAAATGCTCGTTGTTTATAAATGAAAGTCCTCAAATTAACATATTGTAGCATGTTTTTGGTTTGCATTGGTACAGTAGTGCAAATACCAATTTAATGGTATGCGTGCAACTGAAATGTGGTACATATGTAATAATCTGCAGGATATATGCACACATTGTAATTTGTATAGTATGACATGATTCTTTACTGGCTTATTACTAATACCTTCAACCCTTAGCCTACCCAAATTGAAGAATCGCTTACAGCAGCCTCATATTATTATTAAAAGAAACAAATGATACAGCCCTGCCCCCCTGATTAATGATTACTGGTTTACGGTACGCTGTGAATTAAGGAAGTTATTTGGTCACATTTTCTTCTGTTTATTTTCACCTATTTTGATGTACGTAAGATAACTACAGTATGAAAGTTCTTCTATTAGAAGTACGGCTGCAGAAATATTTCATACCGGGCCCATTCACGTACTGGAAAAATGACACGAACATCTGGATATAACACAGCCTTGGACAGAAAAATGAATTCTTGAAAGAAATATAATAAACAAGTCATGATAATAAAACGGGGTATGTTATTCAATAACACATTTTTGGGTTGGATCATATTGAGAGTTCTGTAAAAGGAATTGATACAAGTGGGTTATGACTTACCATTTTTGGTTCATCCTCTGAAACAAAACAAGAACAATATACAAATTAACAATCAAAATTTGTAGTCACATAGAAGACTTATCTGAAGTACAAATAATGAGAAGAAACATGAATTTCACTTTCTATAATGTAGAAAGGGATACAAAATTCATGATGCTAATCAGATGGGATAGACCACATTATGCATGCATTACAGTATCTTGTAGGTGTACATAAAGTTTTCATATTTTTTGGACCATTGAGAATGTACACTGCACATGGTCATGATTTTTAATACTAATCAGTTGTCAGAAAAATTTGTAGAAATGTTCTCTCTTGTCTGTTAAGACCATGCTGTCTTAGAGACACGATCAAAATACTCAAAGATTGCTTAAAATAAAAGTTGTGAAATTACATTTTACATTAGATATACATTCTTATAGCATTACTGGCTGTATCAAGACATAATGTAAGTAATCAATCTTTAATAACACATGTAGTATAATGATCACTAACAAAGCACGTGGTCAGTTCTACTTTCATAATTCATGTAAAATAATGTATGGCTTGACTACATGGTAGACGCAAACCAGCTTAGACTCTCTCACTCGTTGCTCAAATTATTTCAAATATATATTTCTAATATTCAACTTCAAAAAGTGCAATTCTTGTTGCAACCACAGAGAAGGCATTGCCTTATTGTCATGGAACATTGGTTGCCTTTGCAACAGAAATACATGTCATTCAGTAAATATAGAAGACCAATAGCCTTGTTCTCATTATCCCAATGTATTGATTATTCAATATATACATAGGATAAATGCAAAAAATATTTTTAATCAACTAAAGTGCCACAACGATAAACACCCTATGTACAATACACCAAAGGTGAGCTAGCACTATGGCTCCATTTCTTGTTTCTATGGTGAATTCTTTCCTTTCATATATAAACACACGCACATACACACGCATACTTACACAATAAAAGACAAAAAACACCCAAACCCATATATATCCGTCTGATGATCGCTACAGAGAACACATGTAGCGTGAAAGTCTGAGTACCGCCTAAGTCCTGTGTTCTACTTGTTATCAATTTTTACCATATATATATATATATATATATATATATATATATATATATATATATATATATATATATATATATATATATATATATATATATCCATTGGACATTCCATTTTTGTGCTTCTGTATTGTTTTCTTCTATAAACTGATTCCAAAACATTCCAATGAAAAGCAGTAGAGTAATGAATAATTATGAAATGAACGTGGGTATGTGAGTTAAATATAGTCTAGATGACAACTAAAATAACATCAAATACCTTTGCAAAGATATTTGTGATAAACTTGCTAAAGAAAGAACAACATTTACCAGCTTCAAGAAAGAGTCATTTCTGGTACATAGTGTAGTGCCTTCTACTTCTAGATCAATATTACAAGTATTACTTGTCTTTTAAAGTCAGATCAAATAAAAGATAACTATATGGCTTTCTTTACTACAGGTTTATTTTGTTTACATATAATATTTTTTATTTTGAACTTTAAAAGCAGCTAGCAAGTAGAGTGTCATGACTTTTGTCTGAGAGAAGCTGGTAAAATCATCAAGTTCCTAATCTTTTCAACATGGTTACAATACATACAATGCATATTAACAATGTCTTGTTGACCATACTATTCAAACCATAATCTCTTGGCTAAATCACCAATATTGATTCTTGTGGATGGTTTGAAAGGGCCAGTATTCTAACATAATCTCTTACTGCTCACAAAGCACTTCTCAAAATAAAGTTTTGTCAACTTTGTATTGCAGTCAACCCTGCATACAGTGATGGACTGTGCAAGGATAACCACTGACATGGCCATATATATGGATCTATATCTACAGTATTACTGATGGTGTACACAGTCCAGCACATATTTGGAAATATCAGAACTTTGAATGATCACAGTACTAGCAAGGCTTATTATCATCACTCTTTGAAACATCAGCAAATAATTTCTTAAAGAACACGTACAAGAAACATTCAAGGGGCATTCATTTTTTCCCAGTACCACTTTTTGCAAAGTTTCTTCACTTTTCAGTGATTTGTTAACTCAGCTGATATATTGGTAAGGTTTACTTTTCAGTATGACAAGCAGTCATAAGATATGGGTGAGAAAGAATTGTGAATCTGTACAAGCATATGTGAATCCCCTGATTTCACTGCTTTTTTTTTCTCCTGTTGTCAACATTTCCAAAGAGTAGAAATCCACTTTCATGGCAGTGGGTCAAGCTATGTGTAATTTTCATATTTCATTTTTTAAATACCAAAGAATGAATAAGCAATTTTGTTTGGCAATATGCATCCTCGTTTTTGGAATAGAAATCATTTTAATTTCGCTAATCACGATTTTGGTCACTTTTTTGAATGTCAGTCTTTCAATTCCTGCCATTTAGAATTAAGACTAAATAATACAAAACAAAATTGCTGTTTTTTTCTATGTAAATGCTATTCTATGTTTCAAATGAGAAATTAAATTTCATAAAGTCGCATAAAGTTTGAATTTTTATTATTGATACCAGAATTGAGAATTTACCCCAAATATATACCACTTCATCATCTTTGGTGAGAAATACTTTGTTTTAAAATACAGCTAGTTTTCAATCGGATTCGAACCCACAACATACGGCATCAGTCGCCTAGCTGAGAGGCCACAGAGAGAACCGCTCGGCTAAATCTCCACTCCCAAAAAAGAGTGGTTCAATAGCCGGCTAAGTTGTTACATTTTTCTGACTGAGACCGCTCAACACGTTGTAGAGTTCGTGAAGCACTCACGCACGCATGCTCACTATCATACATCGCACATACACACTTTATCGAAGCGAAGAAACGCTTTCATCGCTTTAACTGGGCGAACGATAATGTGTGTTGGTTACATGTAACATCACCTTTATTGGATACAATTCAGTACAATTATAATAAATTGTCATTTAGTAAATAATTTCAGCTCACTTGTACACATGTCAAGTACAGTTCTGCAAAATAAGAACAATTGCATGTATGGTACATGTGCATGTGGCAACTGACCAATAAGAGTGCCTGCTCAAGAGGAAATTGAATCATGTAAATCCAATAGAACTGCCTAAAATGACCTCTCTAATACTTAAAATCCCCTAGAACATGCCTAATAGTGACCTCTCTACCATGTAAAATCCCCTAAAACTGCCTAAAAGTGATCTCTAACTCAGCTTTGACTGTCTCAATGAAATCTATGATGCTTAAACTAAAGGCATCTTGAAACTTTCTTAGAGACGAGTCAACAAAGACTTATCTTCAACTCTGCTTAGTGATAGAAGATAAGGAAGGGTTTCAAGGCAACAATATCTGGTATCTATGATTGCTAAGAAAGGCTGTTTCAACAAACTACTGGCCAGTAATAAATAAAGCTGAATATAGCAAGATCAGATTTGACAAATCATATTTATCAGACAAGCAAGGCTTTTAACAATGAGCATATATCTTATTTTCCTAGAAACCTCACAAAGCAAACTGTTAAAAATTGCCTTAAAAATGCAAATTTGCATATTTCTGCACAATTTGAACAAATCTGAAATAGATCATCCCTAGGGACATATGTACCCAATATCAAAGCTATCTGACTGATAGTTTTGAAGAAGATTTTTAAAGATTTTTTTACCAAAAATGACAAAAATTGCCTTAAAAATACCAATATACAAATTTCACCACGAATTGAAGAAATCTGACTGAAGTCACCCTAAGCAAACTGCATATCAAATTTCAAAGCAATCGGACAAGCGGTTTCAGAGAAGAAGATTTTTTTACCAAAAAACACCAAAAAATGCCCAAAAATACAAATATGCAAATTTCACCAAGATTTGAACAAACTGAAGTGAGGTCCTCCCAAGTGAACTGCATATAAAATTTCAAAGCAATTGGACTTGCGGTTTCAGAGGAGAAGGCAATTGTTGATGGACGACGTCGGACGACGACGACGACGGAAAATCAACCTATTTGATAAGCTCCGCGTCGCTGACAGCGGAGCTAACAAAAAATAGAAACTGAGGGCTATCAAAAGTGATGCCTATCACAATAAACTATAAACTACTTATCGAAATAATTTGACTCGCAGTTTTGATTTTCCCTTTATGAAAAGGATTAAAATTGTAAAAAAATATGAACAACAAACTGCCCTAGAATGTGCAATATAGGAGTTTAAATTTGTGGCAATTCTAAAAAAAGTGCCCATAATACTTTGCTCACATGTGGTCAAATGTGGCATGCCAGAGAGTGTATGTACTACGATATAGTTAAGCTTCTATGGGCTTATGCTTGTAATATTCATAATGTCAAGTGCACTGGAACAAGTTTTGACAAGCCAAATCTCAAATACCAAGGCAAAGTATGCAATGGTTAGCAACTGCTTCAATGAACACACATATGTACAACACAATGCATCCTGGTATATCCAAATTAGTGATACAATCTACCACACCAAAGTAAAGGTGATCAAGACAAGAATTGAGACATGCCAAGGTATACATACCACACTAAACTTCGCTCAAAGTCAACATCAGTTTCACTATATACACTTTTTGTAAGAAAACCATCAACAGAGCCACCACTATCTTTTACTTGAAAATACACTTGAAAGCCAATGGCCATGCAATTTTACATAATTGATATTATAAATAGTATAATGTCTTTCTTTAGATGGGTGCCTCTGTTTGATATGGAGAAATGTTCTCAGGAGAAATAAATAGTCCTGAAAAAGAACCTTTCAATCTTGTCTCAGAGAAATTAAATGTCTGAATGTCAAACTGCAAACAAAAGACATGTCAATCATCTTGGGGTAATTTCCATTACTGCTTGCAAAATAGTACTTTATTGTCATCAAAAATACCTTCATATATAGGTGTCTTTAATAAAGTTTAGTTCGCATTTCATTTTATGTATATAAAGTCTATGGGAGCTTGTCTGATAGGGTAGAAAAATTTCCAGTGTCCATCCATCCGTCACTATGTATGTATTTATGTACTGTCTGTACTCTGAATCCACTTGAAAACTGTGTAATATATCACTTAATAATATGGAGATGCATCACTGGATGCAAAGCTCCTGTTGCAATCAAACGAGAATGTAATTCCCCAAAATATACAAATGAGGTTGCAAAATGTGAAAATAATTAAAAGCCTTGAACCCAGACATTACAAGTCAGATCTCTCTGACATTTTGATTTGTTACTTTAGGTAGGGTTATGTAAACATGTATTTTAATAGAAATATCTTAAATTATATTTTTTGTGAATTCGTTTTCTCAATTTTCACGGAAAAAATTACTTTTGCTATAAGTCCCCACAGATGTTCTCTTACATACATGTTAACAGCACTATGAAAAAAGCATTTTAATAATTTTGATAAATATTTGGCCCACATTTCAAGAAAAAAACATTTTGCGGAAACATTTGCCGTACCGCTGTGAATTTTGGGATGACCATTCCGAGGAATGGTGGTATTATTATTTATTCAGATAATGTTGAAACAAGCAAAACAGAATATTTTGCTAATAGATTCTTATTTTTTGGTGATATTTTACTCCTACATGTACATGGTGATTTCACCTGTTCACCTCCAATTCCCAATAAACAGGTAAACAATCACCAATGACAACAAAGGGTTTGGGCCAAACTATGGTAGTAAAAGCGTTTGAAGGTACTTGATATGGGTTAACTGTACTTGGTGTAAAACTGTATTGAACATTCATTAGAAAACAATACTGAATAATTATGGTTTTTACAGATTTCATCTCCTATCAAAGATATACTATAATTTCTATTGATATTACACAGATTGAAGGTTGTGAAAAAGTTTACATATTATAATTTCCTCCCATATGACCTTTGTTTCTCTTTAAGTAAACATGGCCTATAATGTCCTTGATGAGTCACTGAAGCCATACCAGTGTCCTACAGTAAGAATGACTTCCTACACACAATAAATAATATTCTAGAATCTGAAATTCCAAATTCTTAGTTATTCTGAGATTGTTTCAAAACTCATTGCCTTTTAAATTGAAACATGTACTGGTACATATCTAAATGGAAAAGATAAGATATCAACCGAACAAATTTTAAAGCAATTGCATGACTTCACAGCTGCTTTTTTTAACAAAAATGTTACAAAATCTTTAAACATGTACAACATTGATTGCAAAATGAATCAACTTGCCCAAGCCTGAACCAGAACATTTCTAGGTTAGCAGAACACTACACTTTACAGCACAAAGAAGACCAAACACTGTCTTTTTAACACAATACAATATCCTGTTGAAAAGGAAAAATGTTGATGTCAAAATGATAAGGAACTTTGTTTTCAAAAAGTATCGTACACAAGCTGCATTTAGAAAATCTGACTTAAGTTTTAACATCTTTGCATAGAACAGCAGACCATAATGCATCTCCACACCTAACATCAAAGTGGCATACACAGCAGTCGTTGATAGATACAGTGGGCAGACAGACAGAAAGTCAGACATACATACATACAAACATACATACATACATACATACATACATACATACGTACATACGTACATACATACATACACTGGATCTTCAACTTCAGATAAACTCCTTTGTAATACATAAATTTGGCAAAAGGGAAGCTATTTTAATATTTACTTCTGCAGCTCACTCTTCTATAAATGATGAACTCAACTGAACTGATCTCAATATTGCCGTCTACCACTGTGACACTTGCACTATATTGCAGATCAGGATGTAGTATTTAAGAAATGAGACATGGCAGCAGATCTGACAACCACAAGCGCATTGTATGAAGAAAACAATTGTGCTACTCTATAAATAAATGTCACATCATTGGTGGATAGCGACAGTATGATTATAAGGAAATACATGTTCCTAAATCGTGCTGGTAGATTTGCAAAAGGTTGATGAGTACTATGTAAGGTTATCATTTCTAACATATAAATGAATCCTATGACATAATAAAAATAGAAAATATGTAGTAATAATATGAATTTCGGGATCAAGCATTCACAAATGTTCAGGGAGTACACAGTGCCCTATAACAAGTCAAGAATGAAGTCATGTCAGAGTGGTTAAGTCATGACCTTTGGACAGGTTACTTTGGTTTGGAGACGAGCACGCAAGCATATTTTCATTTATTCGTGTGCGTTCTCACTCAAAATGTGAGATAAAATATCAACATAAACGTCTTGTTTTCAACTCAGTCAACAGGCAAGTTAGTGATTACATAATACATAATGACGACAATAAGTTATAACCATCTTTTCAGAGTACTATCCTGGAAGTAACCCGGTACCATCGGATAAACAGAGGTGTGTTTCAATGTTACAACTCTGCTTTCACTACGACAAAATTTGATCCTTCATTAAATGTTTATGAAAACTACATTAGCAAACACTGCGTGCGTGGTAACACGGAAATCGTCACCATGTTGTGAGCAAACTTACTCGTGTCTGGGTTCTTGATCCGGGTTTGGGCACCTGACATTTCTATGATGAGCTTAGCTCCCCGGTCTTTCTCTCTGGACGTTGAAGAAAAAGAAATTGTTATTAATAGGATAACGTTAAAAGTAAACATAAAACCGAGAGCATGAACTGAAGTTATTCTCAAGTAAATGCGTTTTTTTTAAAAAAAGTGGCAACTGAATATTACCTACCTTTGGTTGAAAGGACGGACCCTTACTGCTACTTTCACCCTGCAAGGATAAGACAGGTCGAGTTAATCACACTTGCTTTAGTTAAAATATAACGATAAAATTTGAACCACAGTATAGTTAGAACTGCTTACGATTCCCCCGCCTCCGCCATGGTACTGGCTGTGCACTACACGCTTCTTTTTAACAGAAAATAAGGTTAAACTTCTCTGATGAAATGATCGACGACAAGGAGAATCGACCGCAGAAAGGTATACTTAATTTGATATTCATGAACTCAATGTTATGAGCTCCTAGCAACACACAAACCAATGACGTCATGAATTTTGATTAGGGCTTTGGTTCTACAATTATCATCAGGCGTGCATTATCATTGAGCTGAGGGGTAAGTGTACAGAACGGACTGTACAGACTCGATCGACGCGTCACAGGCTTTTTGTTGATAGTTTGTGAAGGTGTAGTTTATGCTACGCTCCGACGTTCTTTAGCCTTATGGCTGCAGAACAGAACGTCGGAACGTAGCATAAACTACACTTTTACAAACTATCTAGCTCTGCATTGCAGCACATTCGCTCGTGAGCTATTCAGCTCTGGGACTATTCGCCCCATAGACATGTGTACAAGGGCTATTGACAAAGGTTGAGACGACCCAAACTAGCCAAAATTAGCCAAACCACCATAAACCACCATAAACGACCCATATCATCAAGTAAACGACCTAAAATAAGCACAGGGATGAAATATGTCTCAGATTTCTGGAGAAACCGCCCCAAAAACGGCGAAAACCAGCCGGCATTTTCGATCATTGCAAATTCCTATACATGCCATCAACGAGTTAAGGGGTTCGGTTCGTTTCTTCAATAGAGGGCGCTGTGCAAGATTGTTACTGCTTTTACAACGTAAAGTGTAGCACAGGGAATTTCCCCGTTGTCGTGTTTAGTGGCTTACCAAGGAATG
>LD343051.1:20910-31981 GCA_001465055.1 Ptychodera flava | reverse complement strand
TCTCCAAGGTTGTAAATGTACTTCCTGTCATTTGGTCTTATGTAATACCAAGGGGTGGAACATTTGATATTCAGGAGGGGGTAGGGTCTAGATGATCGATGATGCAGGATTACTTTTTTACCAGATCCCTTGTGCATTTTTGCCCACTCCCACCTTTTTCTTTTTTAACCAAGCCTTCTCTGTTTTTTGTTGTTGACATTTGCTTATGTACTTAGGATCTGCTTCTCCCATTGCTATAGAAGTTGATATGCATGTTCCTAAAGATGACCTCCAGTACCTAAGTTGGAGACCTTATTTGCTTTTGTCATTCTTGTTTTTCTGGTTTAAATATTTCTTGAATGGACCAATTCAAACTGAATGTGAGCACATAGTGTCCTTGACGATATTTTTCTTTTTGTAGTCATGTTTTTAGTTTTGAAGTGTATGACCATTAATATTAACTTACATGTGAGGGAATAAAAGCCTGATGCATTATGTCATTTAATTAGCCAGGGGACCCTGACCTCGAATGACCCAACAGCATGTTCTAGAAAACAAAGGGAAACATCGCACATGTTCCGGTTGTTTCGGTAAAATAAGCATAGTATTTCAATGACACTGCATGGAATTGACATAATTTTGACATTTTTGACACTGACTAACTAGTAATTGCCGGTTCCTTGATCAAATCTGGCGTAACACGATCATTTGACACTAGACAAGACTCGTACCATGGACGTAGCTGCTGTGACCTCCATGCTCGTATGTACTTACTTAAGGCCTTACTTCCAGGTACAAACTACATCGCGCATCGCTGACTACAGGACCACCATATCATGAAATCAAATAAGCGGCCCGTCACTGAGTGATATCAATGAAATATTGAATATCGAGAACAGATTACGCCTTTTCTTTCTTTGGATATTATTTAATGAAGTTTGGGGTGAGCGAGACATCGAAACCGCCCGCTTGTATCACTCAAACGTACACTACACGGGGTACACAGAAAGACGCACTGCTGCCGCTGGCCGTAGAGGGGATATTATGAAGTTTACAAAATAGCACCACTCGATCATCTGCCCTTGGTTTCCAAAAGTGACTACTACAAACATTTCGAAAGTAGAGTTTATTCAGCAATGTGGAGACCGAAAATTCACTGAAATTTAAACATCCGCTGATGGTTTTTTTTTGTAAATCGTCACTGCACCGGGACTCTTAAGCAACTGGAGCTTGTGCCGATGTTCCGCTCGTGTCGTCGATGATAGAGAGTCAAGTAAGTCTGAGAAATCCATCACATTTTATCATGATCTTTGTTCAAAACATCGAATATCTTTATTAAAAACAAAGGCCTTTTCATTTTATGACAGTTAAAAGTGATTCAAACACTGTTCATGTCAAACTCCATTCACTCAACGGCGAACTTGCAGGTCATTCACTGATGACGCGCTGAGTATTTGTTTACTGCACTCGTCACATCATGGCCCTAGGTGACATCATGATACAATTCACCCGATCGCAGCACCGTTTTCAACCACAGAAAAATGAATTGCCCAAAACACTCTGAAAAATGGGCTCCTTTTTTTATGTAGATGTAAGGATTTGAGAAAATCGATTGAAATTTTCAAAGAAGATTTTGAAAGTGAGGTATGGGCCGATTTTGACAAAACTAGCACCAAAATAAAGGTCGAATCCTGGTCTACAATTCTAGACTAATTGCACAAAGATCTGACATCACTACGCGATGCGATCAGCCGTTGAAATCAAGTAGACATTGTACGTTGCGCAGGCCGTTTTGAGCCGGTTGCGACGCTAAGTTTGGCCATTTGAATTTCTTGTGTTTTCAAAGTCACTCTATTTTAATTTTTTAGGTGGAAAGGTAATAAATTTCTGTTTAAAAACTAAAGAAAGTACTCATGTTTCATTTTTTTCAATTTTTATTTATTTATTTTACATACGAGTACATTTTTTATGTGTCAAAAATGCATGATTCAGCAGATGCTCCCTGTTTCCTAATGTTGCTGAGTGAGTGTTGGAATACCTATTTCAATTTGCGTAATTAATGAACTTTCCTGATTTGAGTGATATGTCCTGAAATACTACATCAAATTCGATGAAATATGGTATAGATGTTGATCTAAGGTGCTGTAATACAATTTAGTGTCACTTAGCAGTGTCATTTCATTTAATTGCTAATTTGCATACATAATACATTTTTGTTTTTAGGGTGAATGCCCAGAAGCACTGCATCACATTGTATGAAATGTGATGAAGCAGGGCTTGACAATTCCTATCGCCTGACGCCCGGGACAAGTGAAATTTACGTTTGGGCAAGTCAAAAATAAAAATCTGGTCGCCGCCGGAAAGGTTGTCTGGCCCAATCAACGCAAACCTAAGTTGCGGTTTGTGCACGTATTGCCCAATTTGTGTTGTCGTTCACACGAAATAAATGTCAATCACTGACTGTTTTTAGATACAATTGTGACGTTCTTCTTAGATTCACCTGCCGACTCACACAATGTTGGAATTTTTCGATGATCGACATGAAATTGTTTCATCGTCCAATTAAAAAAGTCGATTACAGTTTGGCATAAACAGCATTTCTTTGTCGTATGCTGATTGCTCCGCCCCAACAAATTAGGTAAAAAATTGCAAAACCCAATCATATTGCTTATCATCGATCGACCATACTGTACTTCAAAATCATTTATGCTGCCTAGCGAGGTAGACAAACATTGTTGGCAGATAGTCTGTGGATGATCGCTGTAAATATGAGTATTTTATGGCAATATTTCCACGAACGTATACAAGGCATTGTGCATTTTCGCGAGCCAGAGCGTAATTTCCGCTCCGCAGACCTACGCAAAAATCAAGCAAAGTTGTTGCCGTAAAGAGGTGCATTATTCAAGACGATGGGCATTGTGTAACTCTGAGAAACGACGTTGCGATGATTTACGACGGCGCCACGAGGACCAGCGTGAGTGGGATCGTCTGAGAATCGACGACTCGATGTGAATATTAGAATGATGTTTCTGACAAAAGATCTAAACATAAGCGTTATGATGAGGAAAAACGCCGTAGATGTTATCTCCCGAAATGGAAAGCACCACAGTGGCCTTGGTTTAAATATGACGGTTCCAAAATGTTCAGTACGTTGTGTCTCAAATACCCCACCATTGCCAAACCAAACGAAATGCTTTTCTTGACAGATGCGACATGTTTCGCGTTGAATCGATAAGGTCTCACGAGTTTAGTCAACCACATTTGGACTGTTTGGCCCATCACAGATGAGATCGTGACAGGACAATGTAGGAATTTTGTGGGTCCCGCCGAGCCCGATACGGTTTCACTTGTCAACACCCTGATCCCTTGCACTCGCTAAGCGTAAACCGAATGACGATGACCAGCGACAGAAACTGACCAATCTTTTTACGACGGCATTTATGCTTGCCAACTACGGAAAGCCGATGTATGATATGTACCTTCAATGTCAGCCCTGCGTACAGGTCTGTGTGTTCCCGGCGTTATACGACCTCTTGTGGTGGAGGCCGTATAACGCCGGGAACACACAGACCGCATGCAGGGCTACTTCAATGTGAACTTTTGAGAAAATTCAGCATCAACATCGGCAAAAATTACCAAAATAAGAAAGCCCTGAAAGCCGCAACAGAATTCGTCGCAAGTAATTTGGTCCTGATTATTACAAATGGAGGACAAGTAAAATTGTGAGGACAAGTGAAATTGAAAATCCACTTGTCCGACGGACAAGTGAACTGGAAAAAAAATTGTCAAGCCCTGATAAAGGTGATAATCTATCAGTGTTATAATTGAATGAAAAAATGATTTGCAACATCCTATCGATTAATTATTACTTGAATCATTTTTGGCCCACGCGGTGGGCGTAGCCCACCTAAGTGGGCCTCTGTCATAGGGTGGCGTGTGTTAGTCTGTATGTGTGTCTGTAATATGTCTGTGTGTGTGTGTGTTATGGATTTGTGTCGTCGATATCTCTCAAACTTCTGCATCAAATGCCACGTAATTAGGTACACAGAATCTTTAGGATAGAAACTAGATCTGATTAGGTTTTGGAGGATGTTGGTTGCATAGTTGAGCAGAAATTAATTTTTGAAGTAATATTTTGACTTATTTTTGCTCATTTTTGCTCATTTACATAGCAAGGGAGGATGCACTAAATTATGAGGAGTGGGGCACACAGGACTTTGATAGATAGAATTAACATGACTAGGATTTTTAGCTTGTGTTTTCATTCGAATTAGCTATTGTGGTACTGATGTTTTTAATTCTCTGTGTATTTCTGTATATGTGTTTGTCTTTTTGTTTGTCTGTTTAAGAATTATGACAATTATACTGTTTGATTGTATATGTAATTAACTTTCTTCACTACAAATATATGGCGGGTGCCACATGTGGGGCAGGATACGCTTACTATTTTCGAAACACCTGACATCACTTCTTGGTCTTCTGGCCAGAGGTCCATATATCTTTCTTTCATGAATTTGACTTTGTTTGTGTACCGTCTATTTACTGTCTGTTCTGTGCTGTTTTGTGTCTATGTTTACAACTATTGTCTTAAGAATTCTGACCTAGTGTTATTGGATTATGGATTGGTATGATTGCGATTATTATTGACCGGATTGACCGGATTGACCGGACCAAAGTTGACAAAACTTACTATTGAAAATACTCTGCTATAACATAAGTGAAAGTCATTTAGCATTTTTACAAAACTAATAAGTAACTAACGTATTTAAGAGACTTTCCTAATTAGGAATATATATCTGTATAGAGGACCAAAGCCGACAAAATGCCATGTACATTGACAATTCTATGATATGAGACTAATATGGTCATGTATCAGTTTTAAATCTGCATTTTGGTAGTTTGCACATTAAATGCTTTTACCAATTATGGACAAGAAGGAATGAAAGAAGAATATGACAACAGTTAAAGAATTTTGCTATTTTGATGATATGATTACGTACCGCAGTGAAAGACATTTAGCAGTTTGATGCCACCGATATATGCTAATTTGCACATTTAACTACCTTACCTGGAAGGACTGTTATGGTAGAAATGAAGGAAATTTTGCAATTTCACATATAATTTGTACTTCGCATATTTCCCGACCTTTCACAATTTAGATATTAAATTGAAGCTATAGACAGTGGACATTGCTAGTGATGTTAAATATAAGCATTTCAATTAAGTTAAGATATAATAGCATAACCTTGGAGAAAAGTGTCAAATTACAGACAACAGCAACATATACAATAACACAGGAACACTTTCATTTCATATCTATTGTCAACACAATAAATACAATACTGTGAATATGTCAGTCAAAATTACCAACGGTTAAAACCTTCACAAAATTTTGGAATTTTTCTAATGTATGTGTCTTATATTGCTCCTAATAGCGTGTTCATGTCTATTTTGTGACAGCAAACCTAAATCATAAAAAGAGTAATTGCCTAAAAGGAAAAATACTGTTATTTAATCACTACATGTAGTGTTTCCGATATAAACAACAGATATGAAGTTAATGATCCAATAAGAAAGATGCCACCTATCAGCGGCTTTTCATAGGAAGACCTAAATCCTCACATTCTCTAAAAATAAAGCATGATGGGATGGTATTTTTTTCAATGAAGCATCTTTCAATGAATCATTTGTGGAAGATTCAGGAAATTGACTATATTCCAAGTATGTTTTCTGACATTTCTACATGTAATCCTATGCCATGGCTACTTTTGAATAGTCCCTGGGTTGTCTACTACCTCGGTGGCAATGTCCTATAGAGACAAAAAGTTATAAAGTATTCAAAACCCCACCTTAAAGTACAAAACGGTCCAGCCCTAGATCACGTGCAACATCAAATGCGCAAGCGCATGCTGTCAGCGTTGTCGTCACAAACTGGTGAAGAGAGTTGATTGTGATCCAACGATGACATCGTTACGTGCTAGCCGTGATCGGTATGACCATGACAGTGTATTACGTAGCTTTCTTTGAGGGCAATACAGTGATATTTTGTGATCATACAGCAGGTAAGTTATTTTATGGCTCTTTCAGAGTGTTAGGTGTCACATCTGATCACAGAACTGCAAATAAAGTAACCATAGATAGCTCCGATAACTTCAAATGCGACGAGTTGATGTTTTCGCTAGAGCAATAATAGCTCTACACCCCTTTTCTCAATACAGATTTTGCTTTATACAGCTTTGTAGATTGCCCAAGGCTCCAAAAATAAAATTGAGTTTGTGTTATTTCGTTTGAATGTTTACGTTCAGTGGAAAAAGTCGATCGGCTTTTTGTGGTATCTTTGTAGTATGTAAATCAACGTGTGAAAGATACGATAGAGTTACCAGTTCATCTCTCTCTCTCTCTCTCTCTCTCTCTCTCTCTCTCTCTCTCCAGCTTACCACTTTAAATGTCATTTTATGCTATTTTACAAAGAGCTGTGTGCTTGGATCGTGTTCACCAGCTCGAGCTCAATCTTCGACTGTTATCGTGTTTATTGTAATTCGATGTTTTTATTCCTGCCATATTTTACATCAGACGCGCAGAATTTGAGTTGCTTTAAATCTCCGCGGATTTATGAAACAGTGAATCGAATGAATAAAACGTTAGATGGTCGCATTGGTGAAGTGATCGTGAAATTGACGCAATATAGTTTGGCAGTTTGTCCTCTACAGGGCGTGTAATGAACGTGAAACAAACATGGCAAACCAGCTGCATGTATCAAGAACCGCGTACGCCAAAACAAATTCCTTTAAAAACTGTGTATAGTCGAAATCAAAACGCGACGATGAAAATATTGCACCTTTTATAAAACCGCTAGCAGCAAAAACATCGATACTGGCATTCAAGTGAAAGTAGAGGCTTAGAGAAACTCTTGTATTAACTGTGATTGCGTTTTCAGACGAAACTTACAAGCAAGCTAAAAACCTCTTGCGTAAAATAAAATAAACAGCAGCTAAACCATTCATTGAGCCTTTATCATAAACGTAGAAAAGACGTCCATGCTGCAAATGAAATTCACTATTGCAACGTTAGACACGACAGTAAAAACACGATGAAGCGATGGTGTCGAATGCGGAAAATCAACACACACGGTGATTTTTGTGATTGCTTGGGTAGAGAGACAAAGTTCAATTCATATAGTCTCTGTCTCTGCGAAGACCGCGGATTGGAATACTGAGCACGTCAAGGCCGAAATGTGCATTGTAACTATGGAGACTAATGGTCTTTTTCTGAGTAAGGCAGACTGAATTCCGAGAACCCGGCTAGACTTTTCGCTCTGCAAATATACCGTTATTATCTAAAATCTAACGATCACAGCAATTTGTCAGCTTCATGAATTTGACTTTGATACACTTATTTGACATCTGTCAACCATCACAGTCATGGATAGCGGTCCGGGGGTCATGAACATTCACGAATATACCGCAACTCTGTAGTGGATCGATATTTTTGGACACCATGCATGGCCATGGCTGGTCACCGGAGGCCTGAACGATGTTGTATATCGCCACTGTGTTCAGATACATGTCTTGTTCGTGCAAGATTGTGAAATTGTCGATAGTTGTTCGTAACGATTTTCATTTGTTTCGTATTTTGCATGTAATAGGTTGTATGACGTCACCATGTGAACATCATCGAAAACAGACTTTGTTAATAACGCATGGCTTTGGAAGACTTTGTAGCCAATAGGCTTCATTATTATTCTCACTTTGAACCAATAATTCTGTCACACTTCCGTTGCTGTTCCCGCAGTTACGGGAATGAAAGCGAGGTTTTACCGCGTTTTGTTATTCCTTGTGATGCCATGAGGGGAGTGCGAGGTAACAGTGAAAATTGATCGAACATCTTCGTATCCGTTTGGTTACATTTCACACTAAGCTTATCATCTTATGCTTGCAATGTTCCGTTCAGTTCAGCTTCGGCATGCAGATTCTAGCACCTGAATGGATCCGATTTTGGCGCAATACTCCCCTAGCGAGTGTTCTCCTGGTAATTTAGCGTAACAGTGTCAGGCCAGACAATAAAGACAACACGCCATGGCAATGACTTCACTAGTTCTAAACTTAACCCGATTCGGATTTTACATGAACACAAATGTAAATTGTGTAGCCCTTCATTCTCCATTTTCCTAGGCTTTCATTTTCATTTGTAGCATTCAACACATAAACGGTTAAGTTTCACGGACAATGAGATTCTTGATTCAAGGTCATTTTCATGTTAATTAATTTCTGTAATGAGGCTATTTATCAATATTCAGTGCAACAATTTAAATGGGTCCCTTGCCATTTGTTGATTGTAGTGTTGGTTGCAGTAATCTATGACATTTTAATCCATAGATTATTTGCAAAAGTAATGAAACTTTTTAACAAGGAAGTCTATCAAAAGGCATTTGATTAAACTTCTCGGGTACATTGGTTATACTTAGATTTATTCATAGTAAAAATGTGATGACCAAGTAGTACTGATTACAAACATATAATAAAATTCTGTGCTTCGTGAATATGACGAAAGTGAATCTGATATTATTTGTAACTTAATGTGATAGGACTTCTAACCTTCAGCAGCTGTAATTTTATTCATGCTTGAATTTTATGAGTGTCTCATATTATCATTAGCTCATTTACACATTTCATGCCTTTTAGTAATTAGGCCATGAACAAAACTTAGTGGAGTGGATTTGATCCAAGTTGCATTTAACATACTTTTGCATAATGGACATGCTATGTTTACACCATACTTACATTTTGTAATATTTATTGAATACATTTTTTGAAGTTCGATGAGTCTCACATAATTAGTTAATATTTTTAAAAATATATCCCGTTTTCTCTCCGCAGATTTCTGAAGGGCTGACCATAATTAATAACCAATTATATCTTGCGGCATTCACCACCAGGGAGCATAGAAACAACAGTGAAAGATGCATTTTCAGACAAAAATACTGGAAAATTTGACACACAGGCATAGAATTGCCAAACCTATGCTGTCAATCATACCAAATTCACTTACTTTGATCTGATACACAATTCACGATGCATAACAGTCCAACAAAACAACCCATCTGGAACCATTCCTGTTACAATTACACGAAATTCCAAACTTACACTTCACAAGTTTAGATTTCTGTAACTTTATTTTAGTTGTTGTGTAAATTCCTGAGTTTGTTCTTTCTATAGCATTGTATGGTGTTACTTGAAAAATGCATATTATTTGTCCATTTTAATGATAATTTGTCTTACTTTGTTTACTCTAATAAAAGCTGATTAATATTCATGTGTCATGTAATATTAAAGAAATATTTTGGTCTTCCATTGAACCCATGAAACTTCAGAGATCCCATGCTTGCTTTTATATCATAGGTATACACAAATCATTTTCGTTTGGTAAATTTGATGACAAAATCTGTTCTTCAATTAATCTTGCATTTTTCAACTATTACCGCGTGGGCAACTTAAGTTTTACTTTGATTGTAATTGGGGTGGCTGCCCAGATTGATTTTACGTTACGTTTATGGTGGTTTTCACCACCATGGAGCTCATTCTCGGCCATTTAGCCTCTTCTGTATTGCAGTATTTTGAATCACAGACCCATTTAATGAACAGGACTCTATCCTCGCTCTCCGAGGACCAGTAATCAAATTACCAATTAACAAGTGGGACTGTGTCATCAACAGTGACTTGTTCACAGTATTCACTTGTTGGTCAAAACAGGTTTCAAAGTTTGACAAGGTTTGAGCTTTTGCTAGTCATAAGATCTGTATATTTAATGGTGCACAATAAAATAATTGGTGAATCTTTTACATGAAAACTGAATGTCAAATCATTTCAATTGTTTTGAGAGATGACTATTGTTGATATACATCAATTTTATTTGATTTCTTCGTCACCAGAATGTTGGGAAATGCTTTTATCTTACTCAAAATGAACAGAAGAAAAAAATATTCCACCTTAAATATTCATGTGCAGATGACCAGTATGTTCGTGTTTCTAATGCTAAGGAAGTCATCAAGGGATGGGAAAGTGGTGTGTTCCTGGAAGAAAACATACAAAGAAATAAGACAAAGGAAGAGGTAAGGTGCAGTTACACAATTCAAGCATTGAAAATGTTGTGGTACAAATACCGGTAGTTCTCATTAAAGGGGAAGTTCACCAACGCTGATTTTTAGCTCCCATATGGCCATACATGTATGTGCCACTGGAAGCTATTCTTATAGGTTGGAAAAATTGCCTGTCTGTATGTATGTGTGTACTGGTATGTCTGTATGTACGTATGTATGTATGTATGTGTGTCCGTCCATTGCAAAAACTCCTAAACAGCAGCACCTACCATCTTAGTATTTGATGTACAGGTGCACCCAGGGTTGGAGGTGTGAAATCGTTCAAATGAACGTGTCAGTGTCAAAAATGTGCAAATGAGGGGGGAAAGGAAAAATCCTGCAAATTGCTAAAATTGTGCAAGCGTTTGTCAGTTTAGGTTGAAACTTGGTATGCAGGTTCCTTTAGGAGTCTTTCCACAGTAAAGCGCAACATTTGACATTCCCAATTTTGGAGCTCTAGCTTTTTCAATGATAACAGCATTCACACAGAATTATATTATTTTTAGTAAGTACTACATATGAGCATATATAAAAAATAATATTAAAGCTGTACCGGTATGTCCAGCTCAACAAAAATTATAGATTTTTATCTTTGTAAATATGGCCTCTATTTGCTCACCATTTTGTGACATTTTGTACCCCTGTTACATTAGGAAGAGATATTTACAATATTGATACTATTTGAATTGATTTCAAATGCAAAGTAGTAATGTATTATAAGCAATTACGAACTAAATTTATTCTTCGAAAAAAAAAAACACTAGGGAAAGGGCCAAATATTATGCCAAAAAATATTGGCAACGCGTGTAAGTATGTCTGTCAAACTCTATGCGAATTGATAACATGAGCACAATAAATATAGTGAAAACTGTAAGCTGCAACAAACCACTCACACATTTGACTAACAATGAAATCTTCCACTATGTAACATTCTTTATTCTGTCTTTATTGAAGCTT
>LD343050.1:119750-135241 GCA_001465055.1 Ptychodera flava | reverse complement strand
GATAAAGATAATGCATCTTATCGATCCCAGGATTTAGAAATATAATTTAGTATAGATTCCTTGTTGATTAGATAAAGATAATGCATCTTATCGATCCCAGGATTTAGAAATATAATTTAGTATAAAATTTCCTGGTTGATTAGATAAAGATAATGCATCTTATCGATCCCAGGAATCCGTATTTAATTTACGAAATATATGTTAGTTTAAAATTTCCTTGTGTATCTGGTTAATATGATCCATCTTATCAATGACTGGAATCGGTTCTTATGTGTAAAAACTCAATTTTTTTAAAAATTTCTGTTGAATCTGACAAAGATAATCCATCATATCTATGGCAGGAATGTATTGACACACTTTAAAAGTAGGTGTATATTTAAACTTGTAAACTTGAAAATTTAAGCCAGTGTATACGAGTAGCTGCTGTTTGCATTATGTTCTTCTTGTAAGGATCGTTTCCAGACTGTTTATTTTACCCTACATGAAGAAACAAGATATCTCCTGGGGATAACTTCACTTCTGCCAGTGCATGCAGTGACGGATATGGGGAAGCATGGGTTTACTCTTTGATGTTGACGGGGTAGACTCCCGGTCTCACAAATGATACAAAAGACTTATGTGGTGCACTTGTTAGTTCTGTAACGTTGGTCTTACTAGAAAATTATGTTATCCATGCACATTCGCTTACCGGTACGCTTGAAATGATAGATTTCAAACTCAAGCTTTGCCTTTTAAATGATGTATTAGCATAGAGATGACATTTTAGCGATGTCGCGTAAGATAATTTGTAACTTTGAAAATTCGAAAAACTTGGAACAGTTTGGTCGGAATTGTTCAGAAAATGGAAAATAGAGGCCAGTCTTAATTTATCTTGATAATCGTTCACTTGAACACAGGTCCCTGAATAAGGTGTTTAGCCGTAATCATGAAATATCTGCAACGTGGGAGACATTCCAGTAGAAAACAAAACTCGTTAAATTATTGATAAAAGTGATTTTCAGTACAAGTACGTGTTACTTATGCATACTCTGTGGACAAGCCCAGGTGGGCAAAACTACAGGTAAAACTACATTCGAAAATAACATCATTCGATCGAAACATTGTCTCAACTTCTACAGACACGGACCTTTTTTAGTTTTAGGTCTCTTGTCCGGGGAGATTGATGCTACCCGAAATGATTGGTTTGGGAGAGAGTGGTTGAAGAAACAGACCCGTGTGAGCGGACGATGTCTGACACCATAGAGATATGTATGGAGAGTTCTACTCGATGCATAGTGACACTATACAGATCCATTGGGCAGACTAATATAATAAAAAATCCCAGCCTTAGATCAGATAGAGAAACCTTTGAGCTGAACTTGTTTCGTAAACAAAAATGTATACAAAGCTGTTTTTTATTTACATTACCTAAGAAGTAGGCGTTCGCCCAAGCACTATGACTCCAGCGAAAACAGGCATGTCATATTAAAATTCTGACTTTGTGTGGCGTAAAATTTGTTACCACTGTAGAATGATAACGCTCATGGCGACAATGTTAAGATGTACAGGAATGGCAGTTTGGCATATCACTTTTTTGATAATAAACTCCTTCAATGCTTATCATTATAACCAAGATACTTAAACAATGGAGATAAAAGAAAGTTCTTGTTTACCTCCATGCTTAAAAATTACGATTCTGCTGTTCATGCGCAGTAGACATACAGGTGTTGAAAATTAATATAGGACCTCACTCGATCATCGTACCATATAATCTATATGCCGTCTACACTGCGCTTTCAAGATTTCGGTTGAAACGCAAATGAGTAGTCCTGCACCAGTTGAAAATCATTACCGCAGGAGAACGCCAGACATGTAGTTTGACATCTCGTAATAACGACATTTATCCGCGTACTTGATTGAGTAAAAGATAAAGTGAAAAATCAACGTTTGATAAGGGGGTAATTTTAATATAAGTAGTCACTGTCAGACATACCTTGTTTTCCGCCTAATTGCTACGTTTTAACGATGCCCTTACAGTCCCCGTCACAAACGACCATGCAAAAAAACAGCTCGCAAAAGACAGCACAAATCATACATGTACTCCCGCGCCTGTACGACATTACATGTAGAGACTAGTAATATTAAACCGTGTAATCCTTGCCAAGCAAAGGACAATTGTGGCCTAACCAAAAAGTTCAGTCACCTTTGGAACTTCTTATCGGACGTTCTAGTCTGCAAAGTCACAAGCCATTGTCCATTTCATGTTGCCGGCCAGGCATTGGACAGTATCATTTCATGTCTTTCTTTATCAACTAAACTAAATGATAGAGGGACCGTGAATAAACGTTGAAGCCTACATGATTTGATGGGATTAAAATCAGATTCAACAAGCTTACACAAAATTAAAATATTGGCGAGAAATATCTGCCGACCAGGACATTGTAAAGATAATCAACCATATCAGGACGCAAGGAATATGTATCTAATTTATAAAAAAAATTTGGTGTAAAATTTTCTGGTGTGAAATACAGAAAGTCCGTCTTATCGATGATAGGAATTAAAATATACCATTTAGTATGAACTTTCCTGGTTGATCAGATAAAAATAATGCATCTTATCGATCCCAGGATTTAGAAATATAATTTAGTANNATTAGATAAAGATAATGCATCTTATCGATCCCAGGATTTAGAAATATAATTTAGTATAGACTCCTGGTTGATCAGATAAAGATAATGCATCTTATCGATCCCAGGACTTAGAAATATAATTTAGTATAAAATTTCCTGGTTAATCAGATAAAGATAATGCATCTTATCGATCCCCGGATTTAGAAATATAATTTAGTATAAAATTTCCTGGTTGATTAGATAAAGATAATGCATCTTATCGATCCCAGGATTTAGAAATATAATTTAGTATAGATTCCTGGTTGATTAGATAAAGATAATGCATCTTATCGATGCCAGGATTTAGAAATATAATTTAGTATCAAATTTCCTGGTTAATCAGATAAAGATAATGCATCTTATCGATCCCCGGATTTAGAAATATAACTTAGTATAAAATTTCCTCGTTGATTAGATAAAGATAATGCATCTTATCGATCCCAGGAATCTGCATTTAGTTTATAAAATATAATTTAGTATAATCTGTCCAGGTGCATTAGATACAGATAATCCATCTTATCAATGCCAGGAATCTGTTCTGAGTTTAAAGAGTCCGTGTTACGCCGTAAGCAGCAACTGCTAAAATCATGCCCCCTCTCTTTGGAGTCAACCTTATTATTCCACATACAAGTGCGATGGGTGTGTGTGTTGGCTGCTAACGTTGCAGGTTGTGGGCGTTTTTTCAAAGCTCACTTTGTCGCCTTTTTTCGCCTGTTCGAAGTTCACACAAAGGTGTATCTACAGTTCTTCATACCTCTAAAACCAACCCTGAAAATAACTGTTTATTGCGTGGACTTCAGTTTACGCAATGTACATACCTTTGAACTTTACAATGTGATAATGGCTGCATGTTTATGGAAAGATACAGGACTGGCGGGAGTTTTTTAATTCTTGTGTAAAGGATGGCCAGCGGTAAACACTATCTGTTACACCATGGTCACTGTTTACACACTCAAAGGATTTAGAGCATTCCATTATCGCCTGTCTCGATATCAAAATCGAGGTCTCAAGTCACACTTGACACGATTATATTTCACGGCCGAGTGAACCAGAATAGTGATTTCCTCCACCGTCGCCTATGCCAATTATATAAACAGTCAGTGAGAACACCGATCGAGTGGAAATGCAGCGTCGATATACTGCCATTAGATGAGTTATATTTATACCCAGTTGAGTTGCTACTTAATTTTTCACCTGCATGTTGCTACATCGCATTAATGAAACAGAGACTATTTTTCGCCCATTGGGCAACATATGACAGTGGTGTTGCAACGTTCAATAACTTGCCGCGAGTTGACTGATGACCCCGACGCAACGCCGGCCACAGACATCATGAATGCAAGTATCTTTGCCACAAAGTTACGTAAGGGGTGGACCATTTGATATCCTGGGGGGGGGCTTGGAAGATTTTGGGGGGAAAAAGATGTCAGGTGGAGTTGCTCGAAAAAAAATCTGGCTTTAAGTGGCTGATGGAAAAACAATTATGGACCATTGCGACTCGGGAAAAAAAATCATGGCAATAGTTCGATGCACACTGCAGCATCAATAAAAATCAAGCAGTAGCTCTGGAGTTTTATAAAGCATATGAGGAACAATAACTGAATATGAACAATTGTACAGTATACATGACCTTCTGATCAGATGAAGTATGCTGAAATTGAAATTGCTCACCAGTGTTTTCAAGAAATGTATGGATTTTGTCAAAATACCACAAGAAGAGAGACAGCCTGCCATGAACTGGGTCAAATGGACTCAGTCAGTCAAGTGGACTGTTCAACTTGCTAATATCACTCAAACCAGGACACTTGTCAGACAATGACATATTTTTTTCAAAGCACAAGTAAATGCCTGGTCTAATATATGTAGGATACCATCATCTCTTCTGATGACACCAGTGATGTTCTCAGAAAAGTTTTCACTGTAACATGCTTAATGCTTAATGTAGAACTCAGTAATCAGGTTGTTTGATTTGTATTTTCAGTGTGTTACCAATGGTATAAATAAGATCTGTAAACTGATATTTTTGTACAGTGAATCAAAAATGTACATGTATTAACATATTTTTATTTAGTTTCTTGAATATAGTCTGTGTGCGATAGAACAGCATCTTGTTACTGGGTGTGAAAAACCAAGCAAACAAACATTGCACCGAAATTTGGTAAAAAAAAATATATCTCGAAGAAGGAAAGTGAAAAAAAAAGTTGCCGGCATATGCCCTGTAGAAAAAAATTAATTCATGGTGAAGCAGGTGGGAAATAAATAATGGCTCTCCACCAATCTTCCAAGCCCCCCCCCCTAGGATATCAAATGGTCCACCCCTAATTGAGAGGAGATGACGGATGCTAGACATCCGCCATGCATGGTGACTTTACTAAGCTAGGTGAACTTTGACACCATACGATACGGGAGAGAGAATAATATTCATATTATGAGACGAAAAAACCGGACTAAAAGTTGAGTCATTCATGTATACTAAACTTTGAATGTTGGAGAAGTGGGTGACAAAATCCGAACTTCAAAAATTAGTTTTGACCTCGCTGTGACGGAAGAAGCCACGAGTAAACCGATACCTTGAGGTCAGTTTTCAATAGTCTACAGTTCCTCGTTTGATATTGCTGTTTAGGCCTAATGACGAAAATCTTAGCTAGTTCAAGTTTCGAAAGTGTGCTAAAGAAAAATCGAACCGCGTGTTGCACTCAACTTATCGGCAAACGCTTTTTCGTGGAGTGACCGTGGCTTTATAATTGTCACGAATCAACTGAGTGTGATTGACGCAAACGAACGCCCTGCGTAATTTCAACGTTGTGCTGATTGCTCATGATACTTACGAAAACAATCACATGAACTCATTTTTTAGCTCCATGGGTAAACGAAATGTATTACGAAAACATAGTTCAAAATAGACATAATCCCAAAGGTTTTACTCGGGGTAGGTCTACCTAATGCTAAATCGATGGGATACGATCACTGACTTCTATCCACGACTTCGCTTACGTATACTTCTGCTGAAAGGGCATACAGCTGAATTTTCATCATTTAAATTTGTTATCACTGAAAAAGCCGTGTGCCAACGTAACGGACCAACCTTGTTGAACCTTTTCACTTTTGGTACATTTTCAAAGGGGTCTAACGATGGGCCAAGGAACACTTATGAAACAAATGCGTACTACGTCAAAATCAAAGTACATTAATTTTTATTTATGTTTAGTCGTTCAGTATATTCACAGGCATCATATACAAGATTTTAAAAGTAATGACAATGAACCCCATGAAATAGGACAAAATTACTCAGTGGAGTCTGGGCCTTGACACGGCACGTAGTTCACACGTGATGTGATCCGCAGATATAAGGGAGAACGAGTGCATCCGGACACGGGTGCCTGGAACGCGCGATATCCGTATGGCTGGTGCTACAGTTTCAGCGTATTGCGTGAGTGGAAGAGCTTGCGTGTCATAATATGCATGGATCGAGTCAATTTTACTGTACTGTATACACTCCGAGGGATACGGTCGAGTCCCTACACGGGAAATCGCTCGTCGGCAACGCAACCGTAAGAGTCCAGTCAGGAATCCGAATTGGATTTGTTGTATTTATGTATTTATTACATGAAATATAGACGTGACCCAGTTTTCTGTGAATAAACTTTTCAGATAAAGTATTATACACTTAGACTGGACAAGAGTGTAAGGTACTATGATATCGCGTGGTCGAGTCGTCGTTGGGTTTGCATCATCGTAAATTCCGCGCCCATTTGCGGCAACAGCTCGGCGCTACCCACAAATTTTGAAAAGTAGTACTTTTGCGGAGGTCCGCGGAGCGGAAATTATTCTCTGACTCGCGACTAATGTGGGTTTGTGATCGTTCCGGTACGTATATTGTTCGTTGTAGTCGGTGCTATTCCTGGTTGTTCGTATAATACTGGCAAGTGGCACACCAAATCTATGATTCATGATTAAGTTAATCACGATACTTGTACATGATTACAATATCTAGAGAGATCGACGTGGTCCACCACGGTCAATCAGACCGGGCTTCTCAATGAGGTCAGTACGTCACGGTCTCAGAGCGTCTACATCTCTGTGTCTACAGAAAGCGTTCAAAGTGAAGTGCGTCTCTGTCCAGAAAGTCTCCAATGTCATGCCTTTGATATGCATCTAGTAGACAATCGGGGAGAAAGGTCACTCCCATTTCAGTACATCTGTCACCATAGAGGTCCAGATTCAACGTCCGGTCAATTCTAATGGGTTAATTCTAATCGGTCAATTCTAGTTGTTTGAGCATTTCATTAACGCAAAGGATGATGAACGCCTACATCAGAGATCACGAAATTAAACAACGAGAGAGATCTCATTGCACGATGCGTTACCAGTCCGGGTCATTTCCAAAATTGGCGACTCATTATGATAATGTTTCCGGCATTTAGCCAATCATTGACCAGATTACATCATTAATGAAGTGGAGGTCACGCTGGGTCACAAATTACCCACGCCTCTGTCTTGTTAGTTTCGACGAATTTTGACTGTCAACATAATCCACATAACATAATTCTCTATGCTATTACAATTTTCATGTTTTGTTTTGTGACAGGTGATGAACATCGAACACAGAACAATAACATGCCATGATTCCATGTTACAAGGTACCATCTCCAGAATAGGATATCTTGAAAATCTAAGGCAAGTGTTATTATATCCACTTAGTAAAACTATTGGCTATCAAAAAAATAATAATAAATTATCAAGATAGATAAAACTATTTTATAGCGCACAGTGCAACTAAACAGCAACATAGGTTGACATCATTGATTATTTCAATATCATTGATGAGACATTAAATGAGTATTCTTCATTGATGATATTAACCAAAGAGGCCTGTGCTAGGTATGGATAGTGATTCCACTCGCGTTATGTCTTTCCCTTTTTCTCTAGCAAGTACTTGTTTTGCCCAGCAATCTTGTGAAATTCTCCATATAGTCATATTTTCATAGACTGCGACCACTCAAGATCAATTTGGATAATTCCTCTAATGATTCCACATATGCTTACAATGATGTCCATTGAAATCTATAATTCTCACTCAGTTGGCAAACTTAAAAAGTAAGTGGTACAAACATGACGATAAAAGCTTTTCACATTTTATTAATTATTTTATTTGTGTGTATTGTTTAACCTTAAGGGAGTATTTCAAGAAAGAGTGAACAAGACAGAAAAAACGATACCTGGAGTGGAAGTTGATCTGTCTACAAAATGTTCCACAGCAAAGGAATACGTATGATTGTGGAGTATTTATTTGTCTATTTGCCAGACAAATATCAAGGAATGCCTCTCTAAACTTTACTCAAGTAAGTGTCAAAATGGGCTTATGGATATTTTCAAGCCTCAATTATTGTGACTTAAAATATATGTTAGTCATCGGACCAATATGTTCCACTTATTCTGGACAGAAATTCCAATACTGCCATTGCCAATATCAAAAACGCTAATGTACCGGTATATGCACATGTGAAAACAAATTATACTGTCAGAGTACACTTAATAAAACCAAAGTTTGCTAAGGAAAAAGTGTGATTTCTGTAAAACACCCGATTTCCTGGCTACTATATCTCCAATTTTCAACATTTAAAAAAACTGTAACTCTTATCAGGCCGGGTTAAATTTTGTGAACTTTTGACATAATATTATTTTAGTAGCAAAAGGGCTATGTTGTTACACAGTAAAGCTGTCAAATATTGAAAAACTGTCATTTCAAGTTTGTTTAATGAATTTCTTTGTTTTAAAATGTCAGTCTTTCAACCCCTGCCATTTAATTCAGGATGATAGACAACGCAAAACAAATTTGTTTTTTCCATGGCCCCTCCACATACAAACTATTCACAAATGAGATGGTAAATTTCATGAAGTAGTGTCAAGGTTTTGAATTCAAAATTTATGATTTGTTTCATTAATACCAAACGTGAGGTTTTCTACCCAAAACATGTACCACTTCACCTTCCAAGTAAACTACAGCAATCATAGTAAACTTAAAATTCTCTGCCTTTTGTTTTCATGTCATCTTTCGTAAAAAATATTACTTAGAAAGAAGTTTGTTGGTAAAAGACCAACGCCGCCTTAATTGCACAAATGGATTTTTGAGTGATGTTGTCTCATTAGTTCAGTGACCTTTGTTCAAAAATGCATAATTGAATTATTCATATAAATTATTGTTTTTGATTTCTTTCAGGAAGATGTCACTAAATTCAGAAAACAAGTTGTTGATGAGATACTCCACGGAACAATTCTTGACTAATAGGCCAAACCCGGAATTAGAATCGACCACGGTACAAACAAAGCCATGTGCGCAAACGCGCATAGACGTACTTGTATGTCCATACGCGTTCAGTACACACATGTTGGTTTGTTTGTACCGGCATCACGTGATTATTTGGGCGTACTGAGTATGTAGAGCGGCGTCCGCATCGCGTCCTTTTTATTCCGAAGTAGAACCATTGTTCAGTGTGAACGTATTCTGTAGAGTATTGCAGGTTATGATGAGTATTCTTGCATGAACATTTTCAACTGCTTTCCTGTCGAAGGCTGACACTGGGTAGTCATATAATATTAATTCAGTAGCTGACAGGATATTACCATTGGCTTACATAAAGTTTGTTAATATAACAGCATCATTCCATCATTGTATTACACTAGTACTCTAGTAAAGAAAAGTAAATTGACAAGAAACGCAGTTGTAACTTAACATTGATACAAGTTGACCATGTACTTAACTGGCTCAAAACACAATGAAACACTAAAAATCCATTAGTGTAAATATAATTTGTTTAAATGTATGATTGTTTTTATAAGAATACTACAATCTGTACAATGTGTACAGGTGATTTAAATCGTAAGGGTGCCTGTATTGTTTATGTTAATCATTTGCATGTGAATAGATTCATTTTAAATAGTCTGAAATAAGTTTGATAAATGAATGATGGCCCTGTGATTGGTTGTAGGGTTAATGAAAGTTTGCAATAATGTATACCTAGTCAACCTAGGGATGAGATAAACCTTGAAAGATGCTCGTTTTGAATTAAAATGTATGTTTCCATCTTTCACATTGTGGCCCTAATAAGCATTATGTATTTCATTTCTCTCATAATGTTTTGGGTCAGCTAAGTTCATTTGTCCAAGTCATTTAATTGAGGGAAATGTTTTGTATTTTTTTAGTCAGAGAATCTTTCCATACGCCAATCATCATATTAATTTGAAATTTGGTAGGCTAGTTCCCAGGGGTCACATAAAGAAAATTTGTTCAAATGATGGTAAAATTTACATACTTGTACTTCTTTGGTCTAATAATCTTATCAGAAACAGCATTTCCAATTGTCTTGAAATTTGGTATACAAATTCCTTGTTATGTAATTGGTCTTAGTGAAATAGTGATCACCTTTCATCATGACTTGTTCACACTGACAAAGTCAGAATAATTTTCTGATATAATACATGTTTATCACAGCAGAGCTGCTCCCATCTTTATTTATTTCTGGCTTTCAGGATAGAGCGTATTATGTGAAGCTAGAATACATCTTACAGACCTACTTTTCAAAGCAAACTCTCTTCTTTCATCAAGTCTTGGCTCTATACAGTCTAGTTTTTAAGCATTTTTAAAACTGAATAGCAACAAGAGTGTTTGGAAAGACTTTTTTCCATGTGTTCACAGTATGGCAGCCACAGAGGATTTACAATATTGGTAACTTTGAAAAACATTGGTTCTCTAATGAAATACTTCATCTTTTTTTTTTATTTACAATCAGGTGAAAGTGTGCATGAGTAAATTGTGCATAATGATAATAAAAAATAATTCTTTATCAAATAGTGGTGTCCTGTTTTCTTTGCTCATTTGAAGTCCTAACGAGAAAGTATATTAAATCCCAGGTATCTTTACAATGAAAGACACATTGCTTTCAGATGTTCTCCATGTTTCCAGGAGAGGGGATGAAACAGAGATAAGGAATCTTTGAATCTGAAGAACTCACACTATTATTTGATTCCTTAATATCTCTGAAAATACTCAGTCCTGATTTAGAGACTGGACAGTTTTTGCGGCCTGGGGTGGATTATTTTCTACTGATGTCCAGAAGTGGATTACCCCCCCCTCCCTATTCCAACTTTCAAAAACAGAGTGACTCCCACTTCAAACTCGTCCCCCACAACAAAAGTGAAACAAAATGTGAAATATAAATTATACATTCAGTCATTCTGTTTTAATGAAATTGTTGGCATATCAGTTGTAAGATGCGATTTTCAAAGGTTAAATTTTAATGCTTGAAGTTTGCATACAATATTTTGAATAAGATGTGAATATATTTCACACTTTCTATGCATAACCAGATCTCAAAAACTATTGTATGTAAACGGATGTCAATAATGAATATCAAATAGAGAACAGCAGTACATCATTCACCGGCCCGCTAACATCCCGGATGTTCCTATTCAAATCAATGCACTGATTTGCATTCACCTCGAGGCATGTAATAAATCAAAAACCTTGATGGGTGTTTAGACACAGGAAAACATACCAACTTTGTCATTTGCCTTTCTAAAATATGTCACTCTATTGTGAAGTCTTTGTACTTGTTGCTCTCTTGTACTCAATTATCATAGAGGAAACACTAAAGGACCAGTTTTTGTCATGTTTTACATATGAATAGTACATTTCATAATGAAAAGCCGCCTTTCAATTTGCAAACATCCTGATATCTTTGATATACATCTCTCATGTGTAAACGTTATGCTCCCAAAGTGAGCATCAAAATGTAACTAAATGATGAATTTGTGGTTGGTATGATGCTTTGCATAAAAGACTTTCAATTTGTAAACACATTGATATATATGTACTAATATATTAAAGCTACGCGCTTGAAAAATGCAGCTGAATGATGAAATTTGTGGGTTATACCGTGTATTTTAGGCAAGTATGACCCCGCGTTGTAATTCAAAATCACATCAACCCATGGATATTGGCAGGAAAGTGTCTAAATTACAGATTGTGGACTTTTAGAATGGGACCTGAAAATTGTGTAGGGTCAAAGCAGGTCAAAGGTTGTCCTGAAAGTACAAGGGGATGAAAAATGTAAGCAGCCGTTAAGTATAGGGGAGGGGCCCGGTCTGTGGGGGAGGGGGGTCGGCCAGTACTGAGTAAGTACAGCAGTGCATACGGATATACTCTTTGTATGCCCAAGGCCTCTTCCCTATTTAAGCCAATCATCTTAAAATTCTGCATTTGTCGACTGCACTTGTCCGGTTCCACGATAGAATAATGATGCTGAAGAGTCTATTTCGACTTTGTTGTAGGTTGCCCTTGCTTCACATAGTGCCAAAGAGGGCGCTCTTCATCACTTGCTTAGTGGGTCAGTGCCCCGAATCCCGAATCAATAGGCGCATAGGCATGGCTATAAATCGAAAACGGGTAATTTATTTACATCACTTTACTCGAGAAGACTGTCGTGTAAGTAAGATGTTCTGAACACGATGGCCCATAGTAACTTGGCTAGCCTGCAACTGTTGCATATGCCCGAGAAAAGCCAAGTGGTCGGTTAAGCAGTCCGGTACTTAGTCCCCTACTTAGAATACTGGCGGAATACGAATAATCACAGAACAAACACAACCTGGGTGATAAATAAACAGTTGCGTAAATGAAATGCACTTTTGGGAATATGTACATCAGTGGGCAACGGGAAATTTCAGTAGTGGGGAGAGGGGAGTGGGGAGCTTAAATTGTTGTGGGGAGTGGGGAGAGGGCAGATCATAGATACTGGAGGGCAGTGGGGAGTATAATTTCAGTGGGAGGGCAAGTTTCCGCGTATGCCAGTGGGAGGGCAGTTACGAACAGCTCAACTTTCCCCTCCAAAATTTAGGTCAAGGTCAAAAATGCCTAAAATCAGTGTATCTACCTTCGAAACATGTTTTGAGATGGTTTTGCGAAATTGATGAAATTTACCCGTTGGCGGCACCTGTTACTTATCACAGAATAGGCTGTGCGCAGAGTTATAAATACGGGCAGCGACCTAAAACTGGTGTGAAAACATAAGTATGTACATCATGCAAACAAAATTGACAAAACCGTCAACAAACCACCGGGACACTTTCTGCTTAATTTTTGCAAATTTGATGGTATTTAGGAGGATACAAGTTTCCACGCAAATTATTTCAAACAACAGACATCACTGCCCAACTTACAATCTTTGTTCAATGTTTACGTTTGGCATCCATTTCGGCGATTGTGTAATCAAATCAAACCTATAGGCAATACGGTAAGCTACGTGTATCAACAATGGTATATGCCTGTCTTAATGCCATTACCAAGCCAATCAAAAATGAGGGGTTTTTTTACTCTTTGCCAATTTCACAAACTTTTCTTATCCCTTTATCCGTTTTTCTTATCAAATAGTCTTGTCACGTATTAGGGATATTGTCACGGCTGTACTTTCACTCTCTCTGGGTTGAGGTACCGGTCTGGGATCGTAATGCTTTCAGTAACTGAAGCTTGACACCAAAGTTGTCGGTTGTAAGCACAACTTTAATCTTTATTACTAAACACCGTTCTCAGGTCTCTACTCCACGGTCTCTGATCTACTTCTACAAAGTGTACAACTTAAATAGTTTCCAAATCTACATATTATAATGAATGACTCAAGCTACAATTTTAATTAAATACAGATAATGTCGGAAAATATTAAAGGGCAGGAAATATTGTCAAAACAGGACGAAGTGTTCTTTCAACACAAAGTTTGAGTCAACGTCAACCTCCGGTCACTTCTAATGAGTTTAACATCTGTTAAAACAATACATCACTCAACACAAGACAGTGACGGTTACTTCAAGGTTCTGAACGTAAACAGTCTTAGTGAGTAATAGGAAACTACAATCGTCAAGGGAATAAGCATAGGAACTCAGTGTAGTCTTGGAGGTCACTGTGAGGTTACTAGAGTTCAAGTGAATTACTACAAGTTTAAAACTATGAAATCCTGGGAAAAGGGAAAAGAAGCGAAAAGGAGGGCGTTACAATATTACGCCAACTGAAAAAAAATAGCGGACTCCAGACGCGTCTTTAGGCGTTCAAAATGTAGATGTCCGTGTTCAAATTTGAACGGCTAGTGTTCATATTGTTAACACTAGTGTTCATATTATTAACAATGATGTTCTAAACTTGAACACGTAGCGTTAACAACCATCTTCTTCAAGTGTTCAAAAACTCAGCATGACAGAAATTTTGTAATACTGTAAAACAATTAACAATCTTTAGTGTTTTTTTACTTTACTATGGCTATATTAAATTTACTACTGCATCGCTGTTAGGCAAACGTACACGGAATTTGATGTAAAGAATTTCCCACTAAGTGAAAAATATCTCCCGTATAAAATTACTGAAAGCATGTTTTTTCTCAAAAAGAAAGTATACAAAATAATTTTACACGTTTATTATAGGTTGAAATTTTGAAAATTGGAAAATAAAATCAGATAACCACCATGAAAGTTTTAATTTTAACATAGGCATGCAAGAGGCGTTCTACTCCTTAACACTTGGTGTTCAAGTTTGGTGCCTCTTCTTATCCCGTCATGCATCAAAACGGAAGTTGCGACATTTTTCTTGTAAACGCACGCTGAAGTAGTGATCGTGCGGAAGCAAGACCAGAAAGGGTAAGTTTTCTCTCCAAAATGGTAAAAGGTGTTGAATTTTGAAGCATCTGTATTATTATTCTTTGAAATTATTTGTGTAGTACTTTTGAATAGCTAAAATACGTGAAGAAACCTTTTTTCTTTCATTGGCTTGTATACCATACACTAGCTGTAGTGTTTGGGCCATGGCGTATCGATCGCAGTCGGGTAAAGGGTCATCACCACAAAACTGTGGCGATGACCCTTGACCCGAGCACGATCGATATGCCACACACCGCTGTGTAATCACAGCTAACACATTTCTTTTAGTAATCACAATCGCATATATAAAACATTAGTTAAACATCGCAGAGTGCCAATATTTTGTAACAATATCGAAAAGAGGCACTGAAAACCAAAGTCACCCCTTTTCCTTAACCAAGAAGGTCACCTTGTCTTTCATGTCGCCATAATACTTATTGTTGCATTATTTTGAGGATGTGAAAAGTTTGATTTACCTGGTAATCGAAGAGTTGTTACAGTAGCTGATGGTGCAGAAATTGAAGAAGATGAGTGTAGAGGTAGCTGTCTGGAAACAAGCTTGAAAACCTCAGTTCATCTCTAATGTAGATTTAAACTTCCGAGGGTCAGTAACTGAAATTTGATAAGTGTCTGTATTTTTGTTCTGAATTTATCTAAGCTTTTGGTAGAACGCTATGATCAACCAAATGTTACTGGAGAATAAGCTTTCAAATACGTGAAGTCTCCCTTATCAGATGCAATGGTGGAATGAAGAATTAAAGCAGAAAGCGACTGAAAATTCATTTTAATAGTAACATTTAGTTGATCATAGCCTGCTACCAAATCCTAAATTATTTTGTATTGTAGATCAACACGTCTTTTGTTCTCGATCAACACGTCTTTTGTTCTCGTCGCATCAGCTTTATTAGGAAGTACTTATCACAAGATGCCTGCAAATAACTTGTCCACTCCACCATCTCATCACAACTTGACTATTCCAATGCACTCTTGTTTGGTCTGCCACAAGCGTACATTTGTCATCTGCAAAGAGCTCAGAACTCAGCTGCTAGACTCATCAAACAGACAAGGAAACGAAATCACATCACCCCTATCCTGATGCATCTCCATTGGCTTCCAGTAAAATACAGAATACAGTACAAAATATCACTTCTCGTATACAAATCGCTC
>LD343050.1:59719-94326 GCA_001465055.1 Ptychodera flava | reverse complement strand
GGTGGAGCGTATGGTTCTCACATTTCAGGGGCAGGCACTTTTCAATTTGAATAAATATAACCTTATTGAATGTTATCGCGATCTCTTCAAACATAAAAAGGAGAGGACGAACATGACACTGTACGGAATTCAGAACGAAAATCTAAGAAAATTGAGAAGTGGTGCGAAAGATGCAGATCATGCCGTCGTGGACGATAATTTACTTTTTGACACGTATAAAACAAAATATGCTATTCATCTGAATCATCCCCTCATAACAGGCCATGGGGCTGCATATCCAAAAGAGTTAGGGAGTCATATTGAATGGGAAATTACGCTTGCAACAGCCTCCCAATTACTTGTCAGTAATAATGTTGTTACATCCAATTATAAATTATAAAACATTCAAATGGAATACGAAACAATTTCTGACCCCGTACTCGCGAGGTCAACTGCTGGTTATTACAACAGTGGGAAAAGTTACCTTTACGAGCATATACATTATTTTAGAACAATCCCATTTAAAGAATCAACCACGGTTATCAATGAAAATATAAATGTACCATGACATACCTTAGCATTAGAGGTATCGCGATACTCTTCACTAAATATCAGTCAGAACTTAATAGTGAACTTTTCTTTAATCCATCCATTGAATCTGTGTCTGTTATGATTGAGGGCATTGCGAACAAAGTGTACGCTCAGAAGATGTTACCAAGACAATTTTGCCGAGAGGCACGACGGTATTTTACTGAAGATAAAGATTGGTGTGAAATTGATATAGATGAAGTCGATTAATTGAAGAATAAATTTTGTCTGTTTATAGATCTGCGTAGTTTTAAAGATGTTGAATTTCATGGCAATGGTTTAAAAGTAATGAACACAAAGGATGGTATACAGCTTGAAATCCTGAAAATGGATACTTCAGTGAAAGGTGTGACTCTCGCGATGATAATAGAATCGAGGCTCGCGATGATAATATATTTGGACATGTTTATGTTATTAGTGATGCAATGGTCTCTGTTTAAAATAGTAGATTAAAGTCTATACAATTTTAGTTAACTCTCGAGTTCAGAAAAAAATTCCACAGAAAATTTTCATGAAAACTGTAGAATGATAGACCTCTGTCATGACATCACAGGCTGCTAAGCAACCGGTCCGCGAAGCCTACCGGAAAGTCCCTACCGGCCCTGCCTGAAAAGGTATTGCGCAACAGTGTTCAAGACCGGAACGGTTACTGTAGGGTAGGGGAAAATCTCGTTCCGATAGGGGTAGGAAAACATAGTAAATTCACACAACCAGAAAACTGTTCCGATAGGGAGTATATACTTACATCCAGAAGACAAAAATCAGCACTGGAACGGGCACTGGAACTCCTTAAGGAACGGTACAGAATCTAGCAAATGATCTCCCTTCCATCCGGTAATAGAATACTGTTCTGTTAGGGGGATCACCCAGAGAGTCATAGCTAGCGCTGAATGACTCAGTGGGAATTCCCTCTTCCACGCATGCGCAAACGCGTAAGGGGGAATACCCCTTCTGACTCAGTGGGGAATTCCATGCATGCACAATAGGCAAACGCGTAAGGGGGAATTCCCCTGTAGTTAAATAAAAATAAAATTTATCACAGTTATACACATTATATATACTACTTTAGTATGTTGACTTCCAGGATAGACCCTGGAGGTTGACTTTGTATACATGTACATACATCACAAATGTTTGTCCTCACCTGATTTTAGTCACATTCATACACAATCATCTTCCTTATGCGTTCGGATTATGGAAGGACTACCCCTTATCTCGGAGGTTAGTCTGAAAAAGTACCCCTTTTTCTCAATTTCACGGACATAGAATCTCCAAGATGACTGAAGAAATACACCCCCTTTTCCGTGAATTTGGTAACACGCATGGGTACCCACCAATCCGGGGACTGCCACCACCGGGCGATCAGGCCGTTCTCGACCGTGTGCGATCGTAAGTAGCGATTTTCCAGGAGTTTTCCAGGAGTAAATTTTGATTTTCCAGGAGTTTCCAGGACTTTCCAGGAGTGGTTTTAAATTCCAGGTCTTTCCAGGAGCGTACGAACCCTGTTACATACACACAACACATTATGACAATGTTGGTACTTGTTTGGCCTATACAGCCGCAACGTTTGGTGTGCAATTGTATGAATAAAGTCTGATCATCATAGCCAAAATATTAAAAACGTTGCTAAGATATGTTCTTGTTGATTTTACACACTCCAAAACAGAAAGACACTTGCTGCGCACTTATAGAACTACACCAATCAATCAATCAATCATTCAGTGAACGTTTGTCTAACCTTTAAGTCCAAGCAGTCTTTTGCTCTGTGATGCTATATGGTTAGCTCGCATTATATACTATAATGTACGTGGAAAACAGGTGTAACCTATTACCCTTTTCAAACATCGATCACCGTGTCGCAAAGGTGTATTGGAAAGGTAATTTATCGAAGTTGTTGAAATATATGGATCTTTTTTTTTTGCAAAAGGAATGGATAGAAAAAAAACAAGCCGATACTTGAAGTGAATTGAAGGAAACAATTTATGTTTATTGCAATTTTTTCAAAATATTTGAATGGGTCGCACATAGTAAAACACTTGTTGATTAAATTAGGTATATTGTGAGATACGGAAAGACTTAACGTTTGGTAAAATTGCTGTTTCGACAGGTCTGCAATGTCCACTACTTCAATGTAATCTGCATGTTCTGCGAAATTGAGAAACGAAGATCTATTCTTTGAGGTTAAAATAATAATTCAAATTGTTTTAGCTGTTTGTTAATGTATATAATCAATGCTTTTGTTTGAAAGTACAACCTTTTTGAATGAGAACGACACACATCTTCATTTGGAGTATTTAAATATGCATGCAGATTGAACAAAATTTGCAGTCGTAATTTCCGTTGACTAAACGAGCAACAATAGTAATTTCTTTTTCTGATTTTTTACCGTGGTCTCTTCGGCATAAAATTTTAGGTTTAATTTCTGACTGCTTTCGCTTGACCAGCACAGATAGAATTGGTGTAAAAAAGAGTCCTAAAAACTTTTTGCTTGGATTCTGCAAAAGCGCCAATTTTTATATTTAGTATATTGATGGTGGAGGTCGTTTCTGTGATATTTTTGCCGATTTTAAAATATGTTTTATCTTTAATATTACCTCAAAATTGATATAAAATGCTACAAGGTTAGCACAGATTCACTATGTAGTTTAATTTTTACAGAGAAATTAGAAAAGAAAAAACCGAAGCCGTTGTTTGCATGTATGCTAAAAAAATGCCAAAAACAGATCGCTGTTACGGTGAATGAAGTACTAGTAGGCAAGCCACATTGACAAATTTTGATGGCTTCTATATTATGATGATTTTAACATAGAATATAATGTCCATATTTTTGTGAAGATTATTCTTTCCTCATCCATTTTGAATTTGATAAATCCCATTACATAAGATTGTTAAAACATCCAAAGATAGTCATAGTCTAGTCGGAAGGTAGAGTTCCCATGCACCACATGGATACATTTTTCTAACCTACACACTGCATAAAAACCCTATAATACTTACTGTATTAACATGGATTATTGCCTGTATTTTAGCTGAAGAGTGCATATACAGATGAATACAGTCAAGAATCCATTTTTTGTATTCAGCAAGCCTGTATTCATGTGGATTCATGTGAATTCACGTGTATTATACTATAATACAGGCAACTCATTAATGTGAATTTATCTGAATTATTGGGTTTTCATGCAGTGACATTTTTTTCATTTTAGGGTATATACTGAATGAATTTAATAATAATAATAATAATAACAATAATATTGTATTGCTTGCATGTAAATATAGGATTTACATCACAATTGTGGCAAGAAATGTGTAATACAAAAATAAGTTATAACTTTTCTCCAACAAAGAAGTAATATAGTATAAAAAAGTAGCTAATAATAAATATAACTAGGAATTTCTTTGTTTATATTAAATAATAATACAATCCGTAAGTTGTTCATGACAAGATAACTCTTGTTTTGTTAGTCGAAAAATAGGCTGGTTTTCAGTTGTATCATTTTGGAAATTGATTTCACCGAAAAAATTATTCCTTTGGAGTTTATATTTTAACAAACCATTAAAAAATAATGTTGGTGTTACATTGACTGCAGTATCTTTCGGTAATTGGGGTTTTTGGAACAGCGTGTGTCCCTTTTTCAATTGCTAGATCATGATTGCTAATGCGAAGTTTGGTGAGTAATTTTTTTTATCATCTTGTAACTGTGTTAACTAGGGTACTAATCTAAAATTATGTTTTATTTTTGCGTAAATCGTTGATTTACTATTTTCATTAGTGATCAAATTTTTCCAAAAGACCTCATAATTTTTTGTTAAATTTGTTTGCATTAATCAAGTGTATAACGTTTTGGTTTTTAAGTGATGGAGCTTTATGAAGAAGAAATCTCATTCCATTTTCTTTAATTAACGCATTTAAACAGTTAAACGAGGATATACTGTTAGTGTTGTTTAGCATTTGCTCCAGGAAAGCATCTTTAGCGAGATTATTATGTGGGACGGGATGTGTACAATATGAAGCCAGTCTGTAGCAATATTAAGTTTGATCTCAAGTAGAAGTCGGCGAATTGCCCTAGTTCACCCCTCACAGCTGCATGACAAGCTTGTTTGTTGGATTTTGATATTGCCAAAATCAAACATTGTCCCATGCGGTTCATTTGGCGCCATCATGGCTGAAATGTTAGATTTCAACAATTGGGTAGGGATCACATATTTACTGCTAGGCGGAAATAGAAACAGTACAATATTATAAACGTTATATTTTAGAAAGCCCAGAATATGGTCTTTACATTGATTTATAACCTAGTATGGATACATCAATATTCGAACGTCGAATAGACTTATTCGGCTAAATTTTAAACCCAATAATTAAGTTACCGTTCCTCCAAACAATTTTTCATAAGGTATTTACATATTTTGGAAGAATTTCTAAAAATGTTACCTTTTTTAATATTTTATTGTATCTGATTCCGTCAAGCGGTAAATATGTGACCCCTACACCATTGTTAAAATCGAAGATGGCGGCCAAGATGGCGCCAAATGAACCCCATGGTAAAATATTTGATTTTGGGAACATCACAATTCAATTACTAAATACCGTAAGGATTACACAAACGTAGGTAAAAATATATATCCATGGGGTGTATAGGAACTCTACCTTCCGAACCGACTATCACATGGGCATTCTAAAACATAAAAATATATTTTTTCAATATACTTAAATCATTCAGTTTAACATTTGACTTTAGTCATATTAGGTGACTTTTCCTGCTGTTTTTACACTCATCGTCTCCTCATTACATGTCTTTGCTGGTTAAGAGGCATATTAAAGCACTTGTAAAATAGTATTTTACCTTGTGCTTTCGTCCAAACAGAGTGATGCACACTTGCGAAAAACAAACTGATATAATGTAGCCACATGATATACCAGACCCTTAAATGTAATGTGAATTTTTATCAATTAAACGATTTACGTTTTGTAAACACTTGGTAACAACTAAAGGCGAATTTAAAATAAGTCGAAGACTTGGTCACATGAGACTTCTCTAATTCGGAGTTTATAAAAAAAATGTTATAAACAAAGTAATTGTATCAATGCACAGCAGAAATATAAGGGAATAATGTCAATGTTGCATATAGTATGAAATACATCTGGGCAAAAATTGGAATTTTCAGCATATACTTGTTTGTTTTGACATAAAAGACTTACAAGCTTGAAATATTTTGACATTGATGTATCAGTACAACACGATAATTAAATTAGAGTCAGCAGAGGCCACCCTGTTATGATCTATGTGTGAATTTCGGCATTTGCTTAGCTGTCAGAAAAAAGTATAAACTATGCAAAGTGATTATGAGTTTTACACCTTCAGAATCAGCACTATTGATTGTACCTTTCCTTTAACCTTTGATTGTATACTTTAATCAGCTGCAACTGGAAGTTTGCAGACATTGTTTTGAACGCGTCCTCTAAGAGGTTTAAATTACCCTCTTCAATTGATCCTTTACGAGACAAGATCTTGAATAAATCAGAAGCATGTTTTACTGATTCTTGTTCACTTTCCGTTATATTTGTTCCTAAGAGCGACATAAGGTCCTTAACTTCATTGTCATTCAGCTCTTTACCCATCCTATAAAGTAGCACATCAAAGGGAGAAAGTTTTCCTGGGGATGAAACAAAAGTATAACTGAAGATTAATAGTGAGAATGAAAATTAAAGCCTCAATAGCTGCGAATTCTATGCATTACTTTCAAGATTTTATTTCCAAACTAAAGTTATTTCGTGCAAATGTGTTAATCAAAAGACGCGTATAGAAGTATCACTGCTCGCTGCTTTCGACCATGCTTACACGTTTTAATAGGGTGAATGATAAGCGGGTGCCGCAGTATAAAAATGGTGCTCCAGTAAAAATAGTACAAAAACACATTATTTTCTGCATATACAAATCATGATCATACCAGAAACAAGCATGATGCCATATACTTAAATGAACAATACAAGATGGCCAACATTCCTTTGTTGTAATCTTTATGTCTTCTGTCATATGATTCGTTTTTGAAATTGGCGGGAATCTAAATTGATGTTAAAACGTTTGATTTTACATGCCACTTTTGACAGTTATGACAGTGTTATATACATTTTCAGTCTTTAATTGGCCCCATTCGAAGAAAACTCCTGGACAACTGAGGATATTTTGAGATAAGTTCATTGCACATTTGCAGGTATTGGGCCTTTACGGCTAAAAGCAGCCTTTGCAAGGAGGGCTAAAGCGGTTGCAATGATTGGACTTACGGGCACTATTGATACAACATGCAAAAATTGAGCTTTAAATGTTGATTTGGTTCTTTTAACGACGAATTCTGAATATCATGTCATAATTATTATACGTATTTCATGAAAGCCAATATGGCTGCCAAACGACGCGACAGATCCAAATGTGCTCGGCAAACTTGATAGTTCTGAAACCAGGATGGTACGAGTAAAAATTCAATTCAAATGGTGTGTTCATTCCGATAAAGCAGAGTTATAAAGATTTAACTGGTATTTTTTGAAATCCTATACGGCTAACAGACTACGTAGGCCATCAATATGTCCTTTGCAAACTTGAAAGTACCCCCACTAAGGATGATACGAATAAAATGTCAGTTCAAATGGTGCTTTGATTCTGAAGCAGAAGATTTCGGGAAAATCCAATATGGCCACAGGTCATGTGACCAATGGAAATTTGTGGGGCAGGTGCATGAGTACTCATAACTACCTATAAGGGACGTTGAGAAATTACTTACTAAATTACATTGTATGAATTTCTATTTCTAAATCTCTTCACAATATTTGTAACTGCGTGTTTATCATTCCATAAAGCATATGATGAAACCTTTTATGGCCCCAAAACTGCGAACCACGGCATTTGGACCCTCGCACCCGCGGGTCCTTCAGCCGTACAACCTTGTTTGGCAAATACCGTATCAGGGCCGTCAAGATTAATACAATCAGCCCTTCGGATGTGCAACAAAAGCTAAAAGACGAAATTCACTTTGTAACATTCCATTAAAGCTGTAATGTACATTGTAAAACCAAACACTCTGATCACAATTCTATTCACAAATGCATCAATTCCTATAAAAATACAGTTATGTGCAATGTGATATAACACTACAATTTTCTTTTGTTTGTTTTCTTGTACTCAGATATTTGTAAATGAATTTGGTTGCTACTGAATGCAAGATATGTAAAGTGACAGTCTGTAAGAGGACTTCAAATGACGATATCATGTGTAGTTGTTTGATGTTCAAAGTTCAGAGGTGAGTACATCAAAACTGCACTTTGCAAGTAGTAATGACAACAATGCGAGTGACTACCCCAGAGTAACACTGTTGTCATTTTAGCTCCGCTGTCAGCGACGCGGAGCTTATCAAAAAGGTTGATTTTCGGCCGTCGACCATCGTCTGTCGTCCGTCAACAATTGCCTTCTCCTCTGAAACCGCAAGTCCGATTGCTTTGAAATTTTATATATAGTTCACTTGGGGTGACCTCACTTAAGTTTGTTCAAATCATGGTGAAATTTGCATATTTCCTTGGGGGAAGGGGGCATTTTTGCTGTTTTTGTTAAAAAAATCTTCTACCCTGAAACAGCTTGTCCGATTGCTTTGAAATTTAATATACAGTTTATTTAGGGTGACTTCAGTTAGATTTGTTTAAATCGGGATTAAATTTGCATGTTAAGGCAATTTTTGTCGTTTTTGGTAAACAAATCTTTAGAAATCTTCTTCAAAACTACCGGTCAGAAAGCTTTGATATTTGGTACATAGGTCCCTAGGGATGATCTATTTCAGATTTGTTCAAATTGTGCAGAAATATGGAAATTTGCATTTTTGGGGGGAATTTTTTACCATTTTTGGTTAAAAGGGTGTATTTCCAAAACTACTCATCTGATAGCTTTGAAATTTGGTATACAGGTTCCTATAGATAAACTAAAATATTTGTTGAAATTACGATGAAGTCTTCAGTTTTATAGTTTTGAGGCAATTTTTGCCATTTTTGGTCAAAAAATGTGTTTCTCAAAAACTATTGGTCAGATGGCTTTGAAATTTGGTATACAGGTGTCTACAGATGAACTTAGTAATATGTATTGAGTTTCTGATGATATCTGTAATTTTGTATTTGGGGGCAATTTTTGCCATTTTTGGTCAATAAAAGTGTATTTCAAAAACTACTCATCTGATAGCTTTGAAATTTTGTGTACAGGTTCCTACAGATGATCTTAATGATATTTATTGACACAACGATGAAATCTGCATTTTTATATTTTGGGGGCAATTTTCTCCATTTTTGGTCAAAAATGTTTCTTACATTGTACTGGTCTGATAGCTTTGAAATTCGATATGCGGGTTCCTACAGATGAACTAAATGTGATATTTTGAAATTATGATGAAATCTGTAATTTTGTACTTTTTTGGCAATTTTTGGTCAAAAATGTGTTTCTCAAAAACTGCAAGTCGATAGCTTTGATATTTGGTATACAGGTTCTAAGGTTCAATATATGATATATTGAAATTGTGGTGAAATCTGCATTTTTTGCCATTTTTGTGGGCAATTTTTGCCATTTTTGGTCAGAAAATTTCATTCTCAAAAAACTACTCGTCAGATAGCTTTGGTTGACATGTTCTTAGGGATGATCCAATGTGTTGTGTATTTTTGCTGCTATTTTAGCCCCTTTTTTTCTGGCCACTGAAATGAGCTATCAAAGATTTCCACCTTCTTCATTAATATGTGTTAAAAATCGTTATTCTCTACATAAACACAGCGGAGCTATATCGGCCCTTAGGCCGCTTGTCTTTTATTGCCATTGTTGTCAGGTACGGTGGCTAGGGAAGAAATGTGAAAAGAAAAAGTACTTTCCAATCTTACTTTATGCCATATCTTATAGAGAAATATGCCGTTGCCTTTGAGTTTGAGCAGTTTACATTAAAAGACAAATTTCAGCCCTTGTAAGTTGTAGCTATTATACTTGTAGCTTCACTGTCAGGTCAGGTTGTATATGCTATAGCTCAAAGACAATTCAAAAGTAGGTCTCGATCTGCTTTAGAAAATTACTTACCTGATATAAGCAGCAGAAACATTGACACAAAACTCATGTTGCTGATCACTATTTGCAATAGATTTGGAACGAAGGTCAAAACCAAGAATACTGCCTGATAACCGTTTATTGAAATTTATATGTATTCTTTCGAGTATGAATTTCACTAAATATTGATTTGTCCTACATAGAGTAACGATAGAAAACTTCTCTTTTGTCCATGACATTGTACTATCCAAGTTATGACATTTCAACTAAAGAGGATAAGTTTCTGTACATTTTCAGCTCAGATGATAAGCTTACTCTGTTAAAATAGATTACAAATACTATGTTCCCCCAGCAGATTAAGGTAAAAACACTGGCGACAATGTTTTATGCTTTGCTTAGTTTTGTTCTTGCTTTACTGCACTTTCAAAAGTGTCTTGTTGTGCAATAAAGTTTTAAAGGTAGTTATTTGTAATTACCCTACTCATCGCCTTTTGCCCGTTGCTATTACAATGCTTTCTAATTTCCATAACCGTATATTTATATTACAACCTGGCGTTTTTGTTTACAATATGTTCTGATTTACAAGTTCTTTTGTTTAAAGTGTCCGATTTACCAGTAAACAGTTTACCCGTAAATCAGAAACTTTTAAACAGAAGACAGTCACGTGGTGATGAGTCAACAACCCCCAAAGTGACATATTGAAATGTACTTTACCATCAAGTACAAAGCAAAGAAACTTTTAAAGAAGCATAAGACTGAATTCTGAAGCAATTCTCAAAATAAAAAACAGGTCTTAGTGAAACAACGGTATAGATTACAAATTTAGTACGAAAGTGATTGTTATGACGATCATTCGAAGTTGAAAATTTCGATTTTAAAGCACTTGTCAAAATTGAATGTGCAATTTGCTGTAAAAATTACTTTGTCTCGTCTCATTTATTAATGCTACATTTACCGATCTACTGGTGTTTCTCTTATGATTTAAATAACAATTATATTGTTCCTGCAAAGTGCGATAAACTTGTCAGACTGTGTATGTCTTAGTATGTAAACATGCATGCAAATATTTAGGGGAAGTTATGGAAAAAAGACCAGGAAATATGGGGGCATAGATTTTGTCCATAATTTTCCAGGGGGGGGGGCAATGGAAAAAAATCGATGAGTTTATTAGGAGAGAAACTAACAAAGAGGATGCACCAGTTTAGAGACATGGACTTGAAATAGGGTATCTTGAGTTTGGTAAAGGAGACAAGTCCGGTAGTCTATGGTTAAGCCTTTATTTAAAAAATCGTCAGGAAAACATAAAATCCCTCAGGGGCCCCTGGAAGTAAATTCTGAACATTCCCTAAAAGTATTTTAAGGCTACTACATCAGTAGTCTCGATAATATTATGTTTAAAAATACCGTCAAGGACAGTGTGCTTACATATGGTTTGAATTGGTCCATTCAAGAATATTTAAAACAGAAAACAAGAATAACGTAAACAAGGTCTATAGTTTTAGGTACTGGAGATCACCTTTAGTAACACGCATAGCAGAGGAACACAGTCCCTCTTGGTTTCAGCAGGTCTACCAAAATGTATCAGTTCAAGAACAATGACAGGAAATGACTCAGTCAGTGGAGTTGGCTGTTTCAGTTACTACCACCACTCCCACACATTGAAGGTACACAGCATACAGATGAGGTTATGCCACAGAACCTCTACCTTACTTCTGTGTAGGCTGTTTCAGTGACTGCCACCACTCCTATACATTTACAGGATTTTCCCTTGTTTTACCTTATTTGCATAATTTTGACAGTGACATGTTCATTTGAAAAAAATCACATCTTCACCCGTGGGTCCACCTGTACAACAAATACTAAGATGGTAGGTGCGGCGCTTTGAGAGTTTTGATGTGGATTGAAATACATCCGCACATACTAACTAACTAACTAACTAACTAACTAACTCACTAACTCACTAAAATACATACATACATACATACATACAAACATACATACATACATACATACATACATACATACATACATACATACATACATACATACATACATACATACATACATATATACATACATACATACATACAGACACACACACATATGCCACCGACTCACCATATAAGCTCTCTTTGGCATTTATAATATTCCAAATCTGGGCTAAAAATGACAAAATCAGGCCTATATATTTTGAGCATCCGAATCGCATTTTTATCTGACATATAATAATAACGTCAAAATAAGGTCAAATCCCAAATTTTACTTCGATCAGACAAGTCATTCCTGAATACAAGACGTTTAACAACAAATGAAAAAGGATATCTAAAAAATAACTTTGGCCCAAGTCCGTTTATTTGGCCAAGTATCAAATTTTTAGGTACCAACTCAACAAACTTTGTAGTGGACAGAACGAACAGACAAACGTACATAAAGTTGGGTGGACAGACAGACTAACTGATTGACACACTTGAAGACTGAGAAAGTCTTATGACATTTCCCCTCAGTGTGCCTTCAACACAGGGAAGGCAATAAAAAGAATTTTTGAGTTAATACGATGTTATTCAACTTCATGTACTGTAAAACACTTATTAATGAGTTCCTGTTTGCCAGCCTAACTAACATGGCGGGCAGACTGCCATGTTGCTGTTTTGTAGGCGGAGTGTTGATAAAATATATTGAATTATGTTTGCATTAAAATATGTGGCTATCTTTATTGTTTACGCCTTTTATTCTGCTTTTATTAACATTACATAAAGATTACCGAACTCACAGATTCATAGCTACTCTAAGTCCTTAATTACATAAAATTATACAATGTACAATCCTGCTGCTTTAACAGAGTAGCTGCCTGGATCTTTTTGTCCATAGAGCAGCAAAAAGTTTTTTATGTCGAAATGTGACCTTGTTATGGAAAGGCAAGCAAAGCCAGCAAGAGAACATGTGGATCGTAAGCTACACCAGTTTCGCTCACGGCGATGATGTGTGTTTCTGTGTACGGGATTTACATGCTACATAGCACTAGCCGAAACAAATATTTTCCTTTTTCAGTTTTCGATTTAGATCGACTGAAACTTGACAATTATGGGGGAGATCATAAACAAACTATGTTATGTTCAATATTATGTGTGAAAAAACTCACCTGTAACGTTTTTATGTTGCTTTTCAAGGTATGTGCATAATTTGGTGTAGACTTTAACCATAAACAATGCGATGATCAACGCTATAGGCGACAACAACATCATAAGGATATACCATTCTCGCTTCTGTATGGCGTGTAAGAATTGGACATGATTAGTTGTTATGCAAGAGCATGCAGTCCATATGGTGATTTTGTAGAGAGACATGGCCATCTCTCTAACAAAGTGTTAAATCAAGGTTACACCAGAGCAAGACTTGTCTCTACATTTAAACGCTATTTTGGCAGGTATCGCAAGCTGGTAGATAAATACAATATCTCTCTTCGACAAATGATCACTGATGGCATCAGTGATATGGGGCCTTAGTTAGTGACCACTACCTATCTGATTTACAGATTGATATATGGCGGGTGCTCCATGTCGGGCAGGATGCGCTTACTATTTTCGAAACACCTGACATCACTTCTTGGTCTTTTGGCCAGAGGTCCATATCTCTTTCTTTCATGAATTTGACTTTGTTTGTGTACCGTTTATTTACTGTCTGTTCTGTGCTGTTTTGTGTCTATGTTTACAACTACTGTCTTACAAATTTTGACCTAGTGTTATTGGATTATTGATTGGTATGATTGCGATTATTTATAACGTATTATGTGTAACAAAAAAACTAAGCTTTCACAGAAATGTCCCTTTTTGAGTACACAAACAAGATAATATATTCAACTAAACCTCAACGTACAATGTTTTAAATAGACTCACAAAATTGTATTTATAATGTTGGTAAAATTAGACACTCAGATATTTTGCATGTACAATACGTTGAAAATGTTTTGCCATTTTGCACTTCATGAAATACATGAGACACAGGCATCATACAAAGGACACAGGCATCATACAAAGACCCGCAACATATTTGCGATGTATTTGTAGCCTTTGCAAAGGAGTAAGACTTTGACCATGTGACCATGTGCCTGCGCAAAGCAATGCAATCAAAACGTCCAATCAACTGTCAAGAATAACACAAAAAAAACCATTGAGGAAATCTGGAAGGGCCCATAGTAATAGATAACTTGCAATATTGGAACAATGCAATACATCAACACCAGGGATTGGTTCAAGTCCAGTTTAACGTCTGATGAGCAGGAGAACAAAAACATTGTTGCTGACAAAAGCTAAATTAAAAATGTACTGCAGCAAAGAGCTGTAAACCCAGTACCGGAGAAAGGAAATATGTACTGCAACAGAAATGCCCATAATCTGAAACTTTAAGACGAGGGAGATATAGTCCACATGAAGTCATCTACTCAAGGTCAGAAAGATCCTATGAAGTGGAAAACTGAAGGCCACAGTACAGTCAGATGCAACAGGACTTAATCTAGTACTACCTTTTTCACTAAGGCAAATACCTTGAGAACTCTGTGTGACTCACCTGCACAGAAACTCAGTTTGTCAATTGTGCAAAAAGCTGGCCAAGCTACAAAAATTGCATAAAGGAGTCACCACTACATTCAGTATTGCAAGTCCCTTTAATTAGGTTGAAGATATCTAGTGCTGTACCTCTGAAGTCAGAAGTGGTCGTATTATTAAACAGCCTGCTTATATTAGTGACAATACCAAAAAGCTGTTTAAAGTTGCCTGCTTTCTGCATTTCTGGACATCTATGCATGCATCAGCAATGTTTCTTGTTTTATGCCATATTCAATGTTTGAATTTCGGTATTTTGCCTTGACCGCTATTCTCTGAAAGTTCCGATTCTTAGACTAAGTGTAGTAACATGCTTAAACAAATCACCACTTATGACACAGTACCCACTTGTTGAAGGGTACTTTGATTAACAAGTCCTTACAGAGGATAGATTCCTGTTCATGAATAGGGTCTAAGATTGAGTATGAGTTCCATGGTGGTAGAAATGTAAAACCAATGTGAGCTGCCACCCTAATAAAACAAAAACTCATTAAATGAGTCAACTGATGATTAATTAGTAATCTAGGATGTTGCCAAACATTTTTGCATTCTATTATAACTCTGACTGATTGTCTTGTGTACCATATTTCATAAACGATACCGCCAAGTGTCAATGACTTGTATTATAACACTGTGAGATCAGCATCTGTACAAAGTTTTGTGTAATTGGATGAAGTGTTTCTGGACATATCACTCTGAGTAGAACAGTTCATAACATATGTAAATTAAACATTAATTAACATGATACAGCATGTGTCTCTGTTCAATGCTAGAGCAATGTGAGCACAACATCTGTACCAAGTTTAATGAAATTTGATGAACCATTTCTTGCTATTTCTGCTCAATTACCAAAATTCATTAAATATGCAAATTAGCAGTTAATCGACATGATACTAATACATATCTTTGCATGTCATTACACTTATGGTAGATAAACATCTATATCATGTTTCATAAAATTTCTGGCCATATTAGGCTAATTACTAAAGTTCAACAAATATGCAAATTAGCAATCATTTTTCATGATAATGCTGAATGTCTTCGCACAGTATCACAATACTGATAGATAAATATCTGTACTAAGTTTCATCAAGTTTGATGCAGTATTTCTGGACATTTCCCACTTATTAGAAGAGTTCATCAAATATGCAAATTAGCAATTAATTTAAATGACACTGATAAATATGTCATTCAAGTGTTAAAGCAATTTGAGCTTAACATTTGTACCAAGTTTCATGAAATTTGATGAATTATTTCTTAACATATCAGTCCAATTACGAAAATTTATTAAATATGCTAATCAGTAGTTAATTGACATGACACTTCTACATATAAATGCAAACCATTGCATCACCAAAAGATCAACATCTGTGCCACATTTGATCAAATTTGATGCAACATTTCTAGACATATCACACCAATTACAAAAATCTATCAAATATGAAAAATAGCAATTAATGGACATGATAAAACTTGATGTCTTCATACAGTATTACAGTACTGAATAATCAGCATCTGTACATTGTTTCATCAAATTTCATGCAGTGTTTCTGGAGATAGCCCACTAATTTGGAAAGTTCATTAAATATGTAAATTAGCATTAAATCGCATGACACTACTAAGTTTCTATGTTAACTTATGTGAGACTATTCGCTAAAGATCTGTACCAAGTTTCATCAAATTTGCTGCAGTATTTCTAGGCATATCAGCTTAATAACAAATTAGCAATTAATTTATGCAATATTGACATATCTCATTGTGTGCTATTAGAGTTCTGTGTAATGAACATCTTTACAAAGTTTTATGGAATTTAGACGAGCCGCTCTTGAAACAGACTTCTTTAAAAAAATCATTGTCAATGACATATTAAATGGCCGTCAAATGGCCTTATTGGATAGGATCACAAACAAATTGATGTACATATGTATGACATAAGCTTTAATGCTTGTACCAAGTTTGAATGAAATCGCTTCTTACATCTCTTAGATATATGCGTGAACGGACGGACGGACACACACACGCACTGACATGACCAAACCTTTAAGTTTTCCCTCCCCACTAAACGGTGTCCATGAGGACAAAACAGACTAGGCCGAAAGTGAAATATCTTTTATCTTTTTTGAAAGAGAATGCTTGTTGCATTACTGTATGAACTAGTAAGGACAATACATCCATAATAGGTCTTTGTATCAAAGTGAGGCTCATTACGTCCGAGCTCATTGATTTGTACTTTCTTTATCTTTTCAGTATGGCTGTTCATTACAATTCAGTGTTACAGTGTTTCTGTTTTCTGCGTGCCATGTTTGACTACTTGCCTATAAATCTCAGCATGAAAGAAAACGTTAGAGTATCTTTTATCATACATGTGATACCTTTTAAACACAAAGTCTAGTCTCTACAATATATCTTGCTGTAATTATTTCTATTCTACTGAGCAAACCTAGAAATTCTAAAATCGATCAATACAAAGGTACTAGGGAACTACCTGTCATTAATTACAGAAATATTCATAGCAGTTAAGGTTATCAGGTAACAACTGTTTTAGATAAAAGTGATTTAAAAAAAAAACAACATTTTCTAGCGGTTTGAAACCAAACATTGTAACAAAATTCATGATTAATAGAATAGGGGACTTTTAGAGCAAGACAGTGAGTCACTCCCCTTTGGTAAAAATACACTCGCCTGTAAATACATACCTGTATTATAGCAAAGTAAAGGCTGTCTGGTCCATTGTCACTATGGGCAAACGTGACAGTTCCTGTTTTTTCATCGGTAGTAGGTGCATTTTGGTGAGGTTTGACCATGAGGAGGCGATGATTATACTGCTTATCAGGATGACAATCAATGAACTTATATTCGTGTTCACTGTAAGGCTCAAATTCGTGATTAACGCTAATATGGATTCTCTGTCCAAACTTTACTTTGATATCTCTGGTAAAATGAAGGGTATGTGATTCAACATAGCTTGCTTTCTTCCAGTTAGTGATTTGAGCGAGGCGTTTCTGACGTTCAATACACTCTACGAGTAAATTTCTCTTTTCGTTCAGACTTTGCAACAGTATGAAGTTTGCAAAATATGTTCCAGATTTTAAGTTTTCATTGTAATCACAATCTGGCTTTTCAACACCTTCCTCATGGTAATTACAAACAGGCTGGTCATCACCTTCCTCATTGTAATCACTAACAGGGTGTTCATAACCTAGCCCGTTGTACCTAAGATTTCAACAAGAGAAAGCATGACATTGAAATATTAATTAAACCTGATTATGTTTTCGGCTACACTCCTGCAAAATTTTTAATCATTAAATCACCGCAGTTGATTATATATTAATTAGATGGTATGTCATTACATAATATTCCAATTAAATAGTTTCAATCCAGTCATGATCAGGGCTGAACGAGTACAATACTACTTTCAAATGAACCATTAAGTTCCAACACATTCAAAATGCAAGCATCTTGCAATTTCACGTTTTCCTCATCTCCGAACACTAAAATATAATGTAAAGCACACTCTACATTGTTGTTGGATAAAAGTTTAAAGGTCCGCAATTATTTAGTGTGCATTGTAAATGTTGATTTTGTGACACAGCGTATGCACAAATGGAATGACAAAAATAAAACATACTTTCCTGGTTATGATTTATCACTAGTTCAGTCGAGAAACAGGACACTGCCATGTACAAGACGTTTGCGAATTGTTTAATAGGTAACGCAAAAGTTAGTTACTCTATTTGTAACAAATTCACCATCCATTTATGAAAAGATCAAGTAAGTGAATACGTACGCTGAAAAATGATCTATTTGGAATGACAAATAGTCCCTGTAACTGTACAGTGTTACATCAGCAGTAATTTCCCTCCATCTGCCATCGATATGATAGTCTTCAAATACTCTTGTTTTTGTATACCTGGCATCAAGTTTCACTGATCTCAGTGCACTTATTAAAGGAAGTGTCATTGTAACTTTCTCTCTGAAGTGTATTTTCCTGCCACTCTTTTCCCGTATGTACACGGTAGGGCTAAGCAGAGGTACGCTACCTCGACCAAAAGCAGCTCTAGCTATCACTTGGTTAGGGTAAACGATCTAAAACAGAACACATAAAGTAGTAAAATTTGATTATTGTTGTATTTTATTATATTTGTGCATTTACAAAAGAAATAAATTAATGCCCGCCAGCTTTTGCAGTTCATAAGAATAAAACCTATATTAATATGCATAGTTGTATGATTAAACAAGTGTATGAAACGAAGAGTATTCAATAATCGATATTTTTTTTATTTCAACTGTCTTTTTTTCGTTTACTGCAATCAATATAGCAGAATTAAGTTCATTCATATAGTAAATTCATTGACTTTCAACTCACTTATTGATTATATTAAATGAGAAATTCAAAATCAGACGCAAACAGAGGACTTTAATACGACACTTACAGTGACATTGAAATGCAGTGTTTCTAGAGTTGCTCTTTTTGGAACACGAATTCTCAACAATCCACCAATATGAAATGTATAATCACAACCATTTGCATCAACCATGAATGTATCTTGATATGGCTTCGACTTCACAAGAAAATATCCCCCATGCTGTATTTGAGCCACAACAATTTGACCTTCCTACGGAAAAAATACAATACATTGATAAACGTATAGCTGTCTGACCATTAACAGTAATATTAGCTGGTGTGATGTGGAACAATACACTTAAATGTCATGGCAAAAAAGACCAATATATTGAATTAAGTGGACAAATGTATCAAGCGACGTGCCATTACAAATATGCAGGCTTGTTTTCTAGAGGCTCTGTGGTTGTGCATAACAAAGGCAGTGATGATATATGTTCTAATTAGCAACCTTACGGTTCAAAATTATGTGTTTATCATATGATTGGTCAACATTAAGGGCTATTATTGCCAGACCGAACAATTTAAAATGGATTTCTTCAAGGTCTAGCTTCAAACAATGTCCTAAAATATTAAAAAGACACTTTCCCCAAAGTCACCAGAAGTTTGCTTACGCATGCGAAGTTATACACAAGGCACGAGTTGACATAGGTCCGCTGCAGTCAAAGTCTATCCTCTGCACTGTCTGTCTGTCTATCTGTCTGCGTCTATATTTCCGGGCGAATTTCGCTGCGTTATGATCCATGCTCTTGGTGTGACAGCTTGACCGTAGCATTGGAGTCTATGACTGTAGTAGTGCAGTTCTGCACGTTACAACTTTTTAATGCTCAGTAAATGATTAACTGTTGTGCAGTTGGGTGCCAAAATGACTCAAGGAAGACGAAATTGGTTTAGTTTTTACCGTTTTCCCACACAACAGCTTTTTCAAAGACAGTGGCTAAAGAAAGTCGGGTGAAGTAATACAATCATATACATACTGTCAAAGATACAAATTTATGCTCTGCACCTTTCAAGGATGAATGTTTTAAGTGATTTCAGGACGCTGATACTGATACAAGACGACACTACACAATGTGGTTCATATCATGACATGCTGAGTCAGCCTACTATCGCCAGTTTTTAAAGCAAATAGATATTAATATTGGCGATTTCGGGACTATAATATCCAAAGACGAAACTATATAAAACGTCTCTTATCTTGACATCCCGGGTCAGCGAAATCGCCGATATATACCCGATAAATACTGGCCATTTAAGAATTATACCTGGTAATATTGATACTAGAAGATACTAGAACGACTTCTTGGCTATTGTGTCTCGGCATGCTGGGTCTGAGAAATCGCCAATATTTACCAAATAAATATCGGCAATTGCGGGACTCTAATATCGATACCAGGCAATACTAGATTTACTTGCGCTTTGTCTCGGCACTCTGGGTCTGCGAAATCACCGATATATTAACCCGATAAATACTGGCGATTTCGGTCTTTAAACTCTGATACTGGAGAACAATTTGTCAAATCGTGGGTAAATATCTGATGTATATGAGAGATAACACCACCTAACAGATCTGACCACCCGACTACCTCTGTCCGACTCTTAGTTCAAAAGTTGCATCCATGGCCGGTAGTCAAGAATCCTGCATATTTATAATATTAGATTTATTCATGCACAAAATACATTTTTTTACACTTAAAGCATGTTTTTTATTAAATGTCCACACAAAACTTTCGTACACATTACTATTAGGACTTTGTCGAGAGGGCCGATCGGATATCATCGGGAGTTTTGGAGGGCCTTGCATGAAATACATTCTTTACATGTAATACATTTTAACTTGATAATCGGGACTTGGACAGAGGACCGATCGAACATTCTTTACAACAAAAGACGATTTTTTTATTTTATTTATTTTATTTATTTATTTAGCACAAATAACCAAATTAATAAGAAAAATAGTACAGAATGTAACAATTTACAACACCAAAGGAGACAACGGAGTTATTTGTGCATGGATAGCACAGAAAAGTCCGAAGACTTATTTCCACTGTGGTCCATGAAAAGAAGACTACACAATAAATATAAATATAAAAGATGACAAAGAATTCAAAATTAAGTGAAAAGACAAAATGCGGAAAACAGTCGAATAAAAAGACAATCCTGCTGCCGGTTTAAGACACACAAACAACAACGACAAAAGATCGGTAATAACAAACATCCAATTGTAAACATACAAGGTAAAAATGGATAAACAAAATCAATCTAAATGTCAAGTACGCTATAAAAATTTCTCTTCAACAAGCGTTTAAAAACATTGTTTGATGAAGTCAGCCGTATATTACATGGTAATTGATTCCATAAATTCGAGGCAGAATAGTGAAAACCAGTTTGAGCGAATTTCGCACCGAATGGAATATAAATAGAGAGGTCACCATGGCGAATGTTATAATTGTGAACGTTGCTTTTCATCACCACAATAGATGAGAGATAAGAAGGGCCTTTCCCATGAATAATTTTATGCATCAGATTTGACTTTAAATATTCAATTCTTTTGTCCACAGGGAGCCACCCCAATTTTTTGTAGTGAGAAGCATCAATATGTTTTCGCGGATGCAACCCCAGGACAAATCGAATAATTTTATTTTGTGTTGTTTGCAACCGATGTTTTCAGCCCAAGGTACCAATAGGCACCGGCATAATCAAACAGACAATTTATCTAGGCATTTGACAAGAGTTTTCTTAAGTTAGTTTCCAAAAAATTACGTTTACGGTAGAGAAATTTCAATCTGGAATTTGCCGTGTGAATCACTTGCCAGGCCATACTCTCACCTGATAATGTTTGATCTAAATCAGCTCCTAAGTAATTGACGACATCCCTCGCAATGATTTTTGTGTTATTACACGTTATGAAAAGTTCGGAACACCTCCGTAATTTATGGTTAGACCCAAATAGAATTGACTCTGTCTTACCAAGATGCAGTGATTGCTTGTTATCGATCAACCATTCATTTAAATTGTTCAAATCCAAATTTAATCTGTTTTGTATTGCGCAAACATTGGTATCCGATACAAGTAATGCAGAGTCGTCGGCATAAAGAGAGAGTTTACAATCAACAGCTGAACACATGTCATTTACATATAGCGAAAATAATAGCGGGCCTAATATCGATCCTTGGGGAACACCGCAATTGACCTGATTTAACGAAGATGTAAACCCATTTACACTAACCACCTGTTGTCTATCTGTCAAATATGATTTAAACCAATCAATGGCCTCATCTGTCATGCCCATAGCTTTTAGTTTACACAACAAAATAACATGGTCAACAGTGTCAAATGCTTTTTGAAGGTCAACGATACTAGATTTTCGAATCGATTTTTCAAATCGCGGATATTTTTCCCGTATATATCGGAGACTTTGCAACCTTAAAGATCTGGCTAAGCTCGACTTACATAGTAACACATACAATCAGTCAATCATTCCGCATCATTCACAAAGTGGCTGATGAAGAAAACTCTGTTTTAGAAACGTAGCGTTGAAGGATCGCAGGGTCACTTAGTGTCTCCAATCAAGTTAAGGGTCTGTACTAGCACAGTGACTCCCTCCACGGAATCATGCACAAAACGCAAACAACCAAGATATGAACGATATGTGGAGTTGATTTCCCATTATTTAATATCTTGGTTCAAATTGGTATAGTTTTATTTCAGTGGGGGAAAAGTAATCCCCGATGTCAGAAATATTGCTCTCAGAACTCTCCATAGTCGTCTTAGAATGTGCTGAACTGTTCACAGTACTCCTCCAGCTGCAAGCTACAATCGTCTGTATCGCCAAGGATGTCAGGCACGCTCCTCCCATGAACCCTTTCCCGTCAATAGAATTCCTAGCTCATTTTCATAAATGTTGTTTACTTCAACTCCTCATTTCGTTGCACCGTTGTCGTCAGCGTGTGCAATTATGTTGAAAATTATGTTGTAAATTTGAGCTGCATTTTTTACAAGGGTTCTATCAAATGGGATAAATGATGAAATCCGATGGACTTAGGTTTCCCTTTAACTACTCTCAACATACTTTTAAACTATCGAGTGATATATCAAATCAAAGGCATTTGCATGTGCAATACAATATGGATATCCAAAGAGAAATTTGAATTCATTTCACTGAAATATTTTCAAATTTATATTCAAATAACAATATGTTAACAAATTTTAACACATACAGCCACATCATACAGCCACATAATACATCATTTGAAAGCTTATTGAACCACTCTTTTTTGAGAGTGGGGATTCAGTCGAGCGGTTCTCTCTGTGGCCTCTCCGCTAGGCGACTGATGCCGTATGTTGTGGGTTCGAACCCGATTGAAAACTAGCCGTATTTTCTATCTTGGGTTGGTAGCTCTGCTGGTGGACAGAATTGTCCCCGAGGTTATCGTTCGCCCAGTTAAAGCGATGAAATTCGTTTCTTCGCCTCGATAAAGTTTGTATGTGCGATGTGTTATAGTGAGCATGCGTGAGTGAGTGTTTCACAAACTCTACAACGTGTGGAGCGGTCTCAGTCAGAAAAATGTAACAACCTTTTTTGAGAGTGGGGATTCAGTCGAGCGGTTCTCTCTGTGGCCTCTCCGCTAGGCGACTGATGCCGTATGTTGTGGGTTCGAACCCGATTGAAAACTAGCCGTATCCCTGCTATAAAATGTTGAGCCCCAAATTTGCATAATTCACACCAGTACCGAATTTAATTAAATGCGATATAAAATTAGAACGTTATTGTTAACTACTTTGAACATGCATTTAAATACTCGAGTGATATATCAAATGAAAGGTATTTGCATGTAGAATATAATATGGGTATAAAAGAAGATATTTATAAATTTTCATATTTGTATTGAAAAAAGTTTCCCTTTATGAATAACAATATTTTACAATGTTTAACACACACAGCCATATCATAGAGCAACACCATACGTCATTTGAAAGCTTATTATCTACTTCAAGTAAATTTTTAATGGTAAGCTATCAATGAGGCCGTTTCCCTCAATTTGCATAATTTACACGGGTAAGCAATTTGGATAAATGTGCTTTAAACATAGAAAATTCATTAACTATTCTAAGCATATTTTTAAACTATTATATATCAAATGGGAGGTATTTGAATATTAAAGGCAAACGTGATATCCAAAGAGATATTAAAAGTGTTTATATTGAAAAATTTTCATATTTATATCAAGCCTCATATTTTGAGTATAGTATACCCATTTAAAGCATATTAAAACCTTCTTAATGTTATATCAACACTTTCTTGAAATGTTTTAACCCAGGCAAGGGGATTATATATATATATATATATATATATATATATATATATATATATATATATATATATATATATATATATATATATATTGTTATGTAGGTCATTTCCCCCCCACACTCATCATGACCCCAGTTCAATTAGTCTAGAACATTCTCAAGGTCACTGCCCTTAATGACCTCTCAACCTTGAATTCAATTAGTCATGTTTGGAATGTTCTGGAAATTTAGTTAGCCGTGTAAGAGAGATAATTTTAGAACAGTAATTAGCATGTCAATAAAAGTTCTAGATTGTTCTTATATGCCCTTATGTAAGCACGTGTGTATAAAAAGGGACGTGCACAGCTTCAAGTCAGACTTGTGGGATCGTGTCTCTTGTGTGTTACTTCAAGTCTTTGGAAACTCCAGCGGTAGTACTTTTCAAGACTTCTCAAGACCTTCACTGCCAACGCTGGATTTACTCTGTGGACTTTGTGCAACTTCAAGCCTGCAAGCCAAAGGACTGTTCATTCATCCAACAGACTGTTACAACTCTGAGACTCTGGAGCTTTGCCGTTCCAGCTGAGATAAGTAGTCTGTACACTTTTAAAGCTTGTACTCTATCCCTGACTTAGCAATTAGTTTTATTTTTGTAATAAATTTTGTTTAAACGTAAACTGCTGAGTTCACCCTTTTGTTCGTTTTCTCTGCACGTAACAAAATTGGGGGCTTGTCCGGGATACGAATATTTTGAGCTGTTTGAAAACATTTTGCTAGCCTTTTCAAAACTACTGTATACTATGAACTCAGCGAAATTTAATCATGGCGGAATTTAAACCGGAGGAAATGGATGACCGTGATCAGGACACATTTGATTCCCTCAGAAAAGACGACCTCATAACACTGGCCAATTTCCTTAAAGTAGAAGTTAAACGATCTATGCGCAAGCGAGAAATACAGTTCAAGATTGCACAACATTTAGTTAAATCAGGCCATTTTGAGGAGTCTGCCTTAAAAGATTATGAGCCGGAGTCTACCTCTGAACTCAGAAAATTTGAATTAGAAATGCAGACAAATTTGGAGATCAAGAAACTAGAATTACAAATGAGAGAGAAAGAATTAGAAATGGAAGAAAGACAGAGAGAAAGAAAGAGAGGAAAAAGAAAAGGAAAGAGAATTAGCAGAACGCCAACTGCAGTTAGAAATGAGATGATTAGAGCTTAGGAAAATTCTTCCCTTCTGACAATTTTGACATCACTAAGCATTTCAGGTTAGTTCCCCCTTTCAAAGAAAAGGATGTTGATAAATATTTCCTTCATTTTGAGAAAATTGCTCAGAGTCTGAATTGACCTAAGGAGTCCTGCTCTATGCTTTTTTCAGAGTGGTGGGTAAAGCCAGAGAAATTTACATAGAGTTGTCAGTAGAGCAGGCTTCAAATTATGATTCTGTGAAGGAATTAATTCTCAAGGGCTACGAGTTGGTGCCTGAAGCTTACCGTCAGAAATTTAGGGATTGTGAGAAGGTGAAAGATCAAACCTATGTTGAATTTGCTCGTACAAAAGAACAACTGTTCGATCGTTGGTGTTCTTCTGAAAAGGTCAGTCAGAATTATGAAAAAATACGACAACTTGTTTTGATTGAGGAATTTAAAAGGTGCATCCGGAGTGACATCAAGACGTTTATCAATGAACAAAAGCCAGATACATTGGAGGTTGCTGCACGTTTGGCTGATGATTATTCATTGACCCACAAATCTTCATTTCTCAACAAACCATCCCAGTCCTTTACATACAGAAACAATGCAGGTAAATTTAACTCCTCCTTTTCATCCAAGAATTTTTCAAAGGACAGTAGGAAATCAAATGACAACAGTCCACAGAGCTCAAGTAACACTCCTACATTATCAGATCCCAAGTCTCAATCTCCTTCTGACAAACAGTTTGGTACACTTTCTTGTAATTATTGTAAGAAAGACGGCCATTTAATGTCAGATTGTTTCAAATTGAAAAGAAAATATGAAGGTCAATGTGGTCTAAGTGGATCTAAGCCCACCGGCTTTATTTCTTCATCAACTCAATTAGAGTCTAATAATGTGTGTAACACATTTTCTGAGGTTAAACCCCTCTTATCCCCAATTAATTAGGTCAAGGTCAATTCTTCTCAAGATAGCATTATGGGTATTTTCGAACCATTTATTCATGATGGTTTTATATCACTTTCTAGTGATTTGTCTTCTGCTACCCCTGTCAAAATTTTAAGAGATACCGGGGCTTCCCAGTCTCTTTTGTTGGCAGATACCCTGCAGTTTTCTGAAAAGTCATTTTCAGGCTCTAAAGTTCTTATTAAGGGGATAGATTGTAATGACTACATTCCTGTTCCTCTCCATAATGTCTATTTGTCTTCGGACTTTCTTTCTGGACCTGTCACTTTAGGTATTAGGCCTTTTTTGCCTTTTGAAGGGATTCACCTTCTTCTTGGAAACGACCTTGCTGGGGACAAGGTCATTACTAATCCACTTTTGACTGATAAACCTAGTTTAGATCAGAACCCAGAGCCAATAGAGGAAGAAATTTATGGGCTTTTTTCCCTTCATGTGCTATTACTCGAGCCATGTCAAGAAAACGTCTGAGAATCAAAATACTCTCAAAAATAATGTCACAGATGTTGACTTAAATGACACCTTTCTCAGTCAGGTGTTTGACACGGATCATTCCGTTATCCCCCGTGGATTTGAAACTTCCAGTAAAACTTCTGCTGACCAATGTCAGACATTTTCTAGATCAAATCTCATTGCAGAACAACACAAAGACCCAGATATTATGTCTTTGTTTGACAGGGTAGATGAAGAAGGTGAAACTTCAGATAGCTCTGTTTCCTATTATACAAAATCTGGTATTCTCATTCGTAAATGGAGACCTCCAGATGTCTTGGTTGATGACGATTGGGCAATAAAACATCAAATTGTAGTTCCAAAGTCCTATCGTGCTGAAATATTGAGCCTGGCCAATGAAACGCCCTGGGCTGGTCATTTAGATGTCAGGAAAAGTTACCATTTCATTGGCCTAATCTCAGGCAGGATGTAGCACATTTCTGTAAAACTTGTCACACATGTCAGATGGTAAGAAAGCCAAATCAGACCATTCCAAAGGCCCCTTTACAGCCAATTCCTGCATTTCAAGAACCATTTAGTAGGATACTCATAGACTGTGTTGGGCCCCTACTTAAAACAAGATCAGGAAATGAGTACATGTTGACAATAATGTGTACATCAACTCGGTTCCAAGAAGCCATACCACTGAGAAATATAAAGACAAAGACTATAGTGAAAGCTTTAGGTTTGGCCTCCCTAAATGTGTCCAGTCCGATCAAGGCTCCAACTTTATGTCTGGAATTTTTCAACGAGTAATGGATCAGCTAGGCATTAAACAGTATATGTCATCCGCCTATCATCCAGAAAGTTAGGGTGCTCTTGAGCGATTTCATCAAACTTTGAAAAACATGATTAGGACCTACTGCTTTGATACAGAGAAGCAGTGGGATGAAGGAATTCATTTTCTGCTCTTTGCTGTTAGAGAGTCATTCAAGAGTCTCTTGGTTTTAGCCCATTTGAGCTTGTATTTGGACATACAGTCCGTGGCCCACTTAAGCTCGTTAAAGAGAAATTCCTATCAGACGACGATGATTGTCTGAATATTTTACAATATGTATCAGATTTTCGTACAAAACTCTCTAAAGCATGTGAATTAGCCAGAGAAAATCTTGAGTCATCTCAGCAGTCAATGAAAACCAAATATGATAAAAACACCTCAAAACGGAAGTTTGAACCAGGTCAAAAAGTTCTTGTTCTACTTCCGGTTCCTGGCAAACCACTCCATGCTCGTTACTTTGGGACATATCTAATTGATAAGAAATTGAGTGATTTAAATTACATCATAAAACACCTGACAGGCGAAAACAAAAACAGCTATGTCACATAAATATGCTTAAGCCATATTTGGATAGGGATAATCCTACTAAAACAAAGCCTGTCAGTGCAGTCAGTTCAAACCATTATGAAGATAGTGATACTGAAACTGACTTAAGTAAGCTGGGCTCGGTCAAGCTTCAGAACTCAGAAATCCTGGAGAAGCTGGAGTCTACAAAGTTGGCACACCTCCAGCCAGAACAACAACAACAGGTAAAAGAACTGCTCCACGAATATAAACACCTGTTTCAAGATGTTCCAACGAGGACAAACGTCATCTATCACGACGTTGATGTTGGGGACAGTAAGCCTGTAAAACAACATCCATACAGACTGAATCCAACGAAAGCGAAATATCTCCAGGAAGAAGTCAAATACATGCTGGACAATGACTTTATTGAACCCTGTAAAAGTAACTGGAGTTCGCCGTGTATACTTGTGCCCAAATCAGATCACAGTTATCGTATGTGCACGGACTACAGGAAAGTGAACACTTTAACAAAGACAGACACTTTCCCAATCCCAAGGATAGATGATTGCATCGATCGAGTGGGAAAAGCCAAGTATGTTACGAAATTTGACCTACTGACGGGATTTTGGCAAGTCCCTCTGACAGATCGTGCTCGTGAAATATCCGCCTTTGTTACACCAGACGGATTGTTCCAGTACAAGGTGATGCCATTCGGAATGAAGAACTCTCCGGCAACATTCCAAAGGATGATCAACGACGTCATATCCAGGCTCAACGGATGTGCAGCTTATGTCGACGACGTCGTTCTGTATAGTGACACCTGGGAGGAACACATCAAGCTCATGCGGAAGTCTTTTGAGCGACTGAGCAAAGCAATGTTGATTGTCAACCTTGCCAAATCTGAGTTTGGTTGGACGAGGGTGACTTACCTTGGACATACTGTAGGACAGGGTGAGGTAAAACCTGTTGATGTCAAAATCAGTGCCATTTCAAGTTTTCCCATACCAAACTGCAAACGACAACTGATGTGCTTTCTCGGAATGGCTGGTTACTACAGAAAATTCTGTCCAAATTTCTCCACAATTCAGAAAAGAAAGTAAAGTTTGTTTGGTCAGAGCAATGCCAACAGGCATTTGATACACTTAAAGCCATACTGCAAAGTGCTCCAGTGTTGTCTGGGATCATTTGTTTTGTGTGTTACTTCAAGTCTTTGGAAACTCCAGCGGTAGTACTTTTCAAGACTTCTCAAGACCTTCACTGCCAACGCTGGATTTACTCTGTGGACTTTGTGCAACTTCAAGCCTGCAAGCCAAAGGACTGTTCATTCATCCAACAGACTGTTACAACTCTGAGACTCTGGAGCTTTGCCGTTCCAGCTGAGATAAGTAGTCTGTACACTTTTAAAGCTTGTACTCTATCCCTGACTTAGCAATTAGTTTTATTTTTGTAATAAATTTTGTTTAAAGGTAAACTGCTGAGTTCACCCTTTTGTTCGTTTTCTCTGCACATAGCAATATATATATATATATATATATATATATATATATATATATATATATATATATATATATATATATATATATACACCGTACTCTCTGTGCCCAAGTTCAGAGGTTGCCATAAAGCCATTATGGTGATAACTGGGAGGGCACATTGTATACATTTTATGTGTATATAGATGTATATATATATATATATATTATATCATGCTACCATGCACCATTCTGACTGGATGAGAGCTCATTCCACCGATGCTAAAATATAGTTTTAGCACTAATAGCGGTGGTAAAACGGCCCCTAAACCAGCCCCGTCCGTGCATTTGAACGTACCTATCTAAACCATAGACCCTCGAGAAAAAACTGAAACAGTCCATTTTGTTTCAGAGACCGAAGACCGAATTTTGATACACAGATGAAGTGTGGGTCGGTAACTCACCTCTTGGTGTAAATACGTTGGGATACATGATGAAATACATCTCTGAAGCAGCACATTCATGGTGTGATGCACACAAGAAATATTAGGGCGACATAGTGCACCATGAACTTTGCTCGATATTGCGGTAGATGAGACGCTATATATCCTATTGCTCTTTAAAATGAAGATAGTATTCGTTCATACACAAATAAATTGACACTTCCTAACAGTAACGGTATGTCAGATATGAGTTATCAAAGTTTGGGCTGTAACAGACCGGGGTGTCCTAACGATGTAGACCAAGAATTCAAAATAACAATGGGATGACTCCCGGCTACTGCGACGGAATTTGACATCAAATGCAACGAGCAGTGTCGACGTCCAGCTCTCGATGCATCGGGCAACACACTCTGCACAACTGTTCATCACAGTTGCGGTTATCGCAAATCTGGATTATTTCAAAACTGCTTGTTTTCTGGTACAGTTAACGTCCAAGTTATCCATCAAAAATAGATCCTGTAACTTCACTGTGTCACCTCTGAATGTCGCGACGGTCAACGTATACCGTATACACGTATGTGGTACAGAATGAGACAAATCTATTTTTAGTACGCCGAAACAGCCAGGACTGTTAATTTACGAAAAAAATTGTTACTTTTTCTTTTGATTTGAACTCTTGACCCATTTTCTGTGTGACTGCAGGAGGTATTTTTTGACACGTATAGTGTTCGTGTTGCATGCGAATAAAATGCAATGTTGATATGATCGTAATGCGTAGTTATCGTGGGATACTGTGTGCCTGTACGTAATTTCAACTTATAAAAATGCTCGGTTTTGAGCGCAGAATTTCCGACGTTCGATCTCTCAGACGTATGGTTTTCTGCATTCGGGGCTTAGAGTGATGACAAAAAAGATACGCAAGTTGATATAATATAATATCAATAATCCCCTTCGCAGTCGGGTATACACTCGATTTTGGTACAATTCGCTCCAAATAGCATTCGCCTATCGGCTTGTGCTATATGTCGTGCATTGTACCAAATCTCGTGTATACTCTCCTGCGGCGGGGGTTATTGCTTAAATATATATATATATATATATATATATATATATATATATATATATATATATATTGATTTCAACACATGTAGTGAATGATTTTAATGCCAACCATTTTTCGTAAAGATCTGTTGGGGAAATATCACCAATTACTATTAAGTAACTATTACTCTTAATATATCACTCGATAGTTTTAAAGTATGTTTAAAGTAGATAATAAATATCTAATCTTACATCGCATTTATGCATATTGGATTCCTCTGTGAATTATGCAAATTAGGGGCTACGACTGTATTTGAAAGCTCACAATCGTCTGTTTTCTTGAAGTGGAGATAATAAGCTTTGAAATGACATATGCTGTGGCGGTATGATGTGACAGCATGTGTTAAATTGTTTTAGATATTGTACATTCAAAAATTTAAATATATTTTTCAATATAAGTATTAAAATATTCCAGTGAAATTAATTTAAATATCTTCTTCAATATCCATGTTATATTCTACATGCTAATGCAGGGCTCGAAATTAGCGGTAGTCTCACGTCCACAGACTACCGACTTTTCCCTGGGGCTACCAAATTCCATGAAATGGTAGCCCACACGGACTACCAAAGCCCGGGACATGCAACAGGGCGACATGATGTTGATCGCTGTGAGATGACCGACGCTCATACAGTCAACCATAGACTTTAAAAACGTTTTTAAAGTCTATGAGTCAACCCAGCAGGAAAAAGACATGCTATGACTTATGCAAATTAATAGGCAACAGTGCAATCGAATTTGTTAGGACAAACTTTCAATAAAATATCTGAATTGATGTACTTGGATGACAGGCTCGGGAAATGATGGCCAATAAAAATTCATTTTCATAGTTATTTAATCACAATGTACCAATCACAATTAAACACAAAGTTATTAAAACTGCAAGGAAAAAGCTGTCCGGCCATCCACAATGATAGTGTAATATGGTGGAGATATATAGCGAAAATTGCCACGAAATCAATTGGAACATGACTGTACCAAGTTGTCATCCTGAAATTCTACTCATAGCCAATCTTATTTTTTTAGCCATGCTATGTTTACACATGCTGAGTGAAAAATCGTTGTCGTAGCGAACATCAAAATTTGTATATAACCTCTGCATATGTGTGAATATAGGTCGTCTAACTTCGAGGCGTCACCGTTGCCCACTACACATGCTACCGGTATACCGTTCTCCTAAGGCTATGATCTGCATCTATTGATGTCAAAATGACTAGAAAATTCACTTTCTGAATAGAATTCTGAACAATAAATATTTCATCATCTACACATAAATAAATATATCCTTTAAAAAACTCTTCTATGCATGGGCTACCAGACCTTGTATCTGGACTACCAAATTCAGAAAATGGTAGTCCAATAGGACTACCAGGGAAAAAAGTTAATTTCGAGCCCTGCTATGTCTTTCCTTTGATATATCACTCGATAGTTAAAAAGTATTTAAGCGTATTTAATATTGAATTTTATAATTTTATTATGCATTTATGCAAATTTGGCACCGTGATTTATGCAAATTAGACGGGTGTGGCCCTACTTGGCAGCTCCAAATCGTCAATGTTCTTGAAGTAGAGATAATAAGCTTTCAAATGACGTAGGATGTGACTTTACGTAAGGGAAGCACATTAAGTGCAAAAAATAGGTCAGTCTGTCACTTGCCACTGCAACAAGCTGGTCAAGTGCGGTGTCAAGTCGCATAATAAATTCTATATTTTCATAGACTACGACAATAATAAACGGAATAATAACAACACAGGAGTGTCCTAAAGAATTACATGAGTTATTTGCGGAAACAACTAACTCGAAGCTGGTTGTGTTACAGAGGGTTCCGCAAGCATTGTAACCAGGGGTCAGAGATTCAGTCGATTTTGTTCCTGAAAAATACCTTTTTCTTAGGTAAATTTCTACTGGCCTATACAATCTTTTAAATAGTGTATAACTTTGCGGAAGGTACATGTAGACCAAGAGGTCGTCTGGCATTTGCTCCATACAAGAACGTGAACGCTGTGTTCCTCGCCCAGGCGACGGACGACTAGAAATAAAAAAAAACTTGCCCATGGCGTGTTTTTATTATTCCTAAAGTAGTTCAAACCCTTAAACGCAGAATCATCATGGAAAACTTCTTGTACTTTGCAAAAAATGACAAATTGTTGGCTTGTGCATGTGAATAGTATATTATTCCCAAATATTTTTCTTTGTTCAACTCGAAAAATACTCCTGACATAATGTCTGTGTCACCTCAAATCGAAGACGAGTGGTCATTACGTCACTTGTATTTTCCCTCACTGAACGAAGGAAAAGTTTAGGGAACACTATCAAAATGTCGGAGATTTCACCACCTTACAGATCTTGTCTAGCTAGACTTTTTCATTCAGACTCTAACTTTGATACTAGATGATAGCTACATTTGTCAAATTGCTGGTAAATGACACACATCACACACACACACACACACACACACACACACACATATATACATGTCTTCTATACTTGTTAAAGAGGTGAATTTGCCTGAGATTCCATTGTCAATCCTGGCAATTAATCTATGGTAGGCAAGTCCAGCAGGGATGACAGAAAATGGTCACAAATTAACCAAGCTCCAAGCTTCTGGACGATTGGCAAAGCTAATTTCCAGCAATGTCAAAGAGATAGCGAGGTACACGTGTGATGCGTGGAAAATGTGCACAGTCGGCACAAACTCTGGATCAACGTAACAATTATAATACACAGGAGTTCTATGAAATATCCCCACTGGGCCAGTGATATCGCAGCGTTAAAATACTCCTGGGGGGTACTTGCTCTGAGAAGTGGTAGGGGCGTGCGGTCGCGCAGAAAAATCCCAGGGCCCATTTTAGACCTAAAATCTCGTTATTTAGGACCCCATTTTAGACCTTCTGGCCTTTGACCCAAGTCAAAAGTCACAGTGTCAAAAATTGCAAAAACGTAATCGGGTAAAAAGCAAGCATTTGCATGACTGAGTTACCGGCACAGCCTATCACTATACTGCATTTACGGCTGTATTGTTGCTGGCCAAGCCATGATTTCTGAAAAACGTTTTTGGAAATACTAAAACATTTTGGTGAAAGAAATTATCTTTCATCCTCATCAAAGTTTTGTCCAGCTTCTGAAATTATCAGTTATCTGTCGTTACAGTTTACCTGCTGACTTTTAAAAGTCCAAACTACAAGAAGCCTCGGTGTTCGTTCATAAAGCACTGTTTGTTTTCCTATTGTCAACCTTTTATGATAGTAGTAGCAGAGCCACTTTGTTTCGATATTTTCTATTGGACATAATTCTTCAATATATGGAGTTCTGACCAATTAGTCATAGTTTTTTAAAACAAAGTCTATATTTACTTTGGCTAAAGCCAGGGGGTCTAGCCTTTAATGGTTCCCCTGCCACACTAAAAGATATCGATGCTTATTGAGTGCAGCTCAAAACCCTGCTAGAAAGACGGGAACTGACAGTTGGAATTTGTTCTTGTGTGGCACTCAAAAATCGATCCAATTTTAGACCCTGGTTTACTGTGGATTGATTCCCCCATTTTAGACCAAGTTGCTGAAATACCTACCCCATTGGGCAGCATATATACATATTGGCAAGTAATGGAAGTGACCCCCGGGAAAGTACCACAAGAAAAAAATAGCGTCAATGACACTGTAGCTCCCATCCTGGACTATTAATGTTTGTTCTCTGGTCAGATATTTGAACATGTGTGAAAGGGATAAAGTGCATGAAGTGAA
>LD343050.1:31996-45789 GCA_001465055.1 Ptychodera flava | reverse complement strand
CTTGTTCAGGTGCTGATAAATCAAAGCAGACAGAAAGCATTATTCAGAGTTACAAACCAGATCAAGTCAGTCCAAGTGTTGTAAAGTCTCCATTTCAATGTGTACCTATTAGGAGATCTCAAAGGGTGAGAAAGCCCGTCATCAGACTTGATCTGTGAGGTTTTGTATTACACTACTGAACAGCCAAATGTTTGAGGGGAAAGCAGTGTAGTATTTTGAATATGTAATTGGATGTATTCTGCTTTGAGTTCTTGCACGAGCCTGCGAGCATGCGCAGTACAGTTCAATAAAACAGTTCCTAGCCCGGGAACATTCAGTTTACCAGAGCATCGTGTCTGTCTAGTAGTTCTTGGATGAACCAATCTTTAGTAATATATCCCAATATATTACACGTTACATAAGATATTATTTTTTATACACAGAATAAGGACACAATATCAGTAAGTTACAGCTACTGTTTCTTTACAATGATCTTATTGTCGCAGGTAAAGACCAGGACGGTCATGATCAAGACGCTACACTTCATTGTGTATTACAACGAGCCAGATACAAGAACGTATGTTTTAACGATAGGAAGTTGGTGGTACGATGCAAAAGCATCTTATTCTACGGTCACATTATTGGCGAGAATGGCATGTCGCGCGATCCGGACAAAATGAAGGCCGCCAGAGAAATGGGCCGCCCTAGCGACATGAAAGACCTGCAGAGCTTTCTCTGACTTGTAAACTACCTGAACAGGTACATACTCTGCTTGGCAGAGCTTACCGCGCCACTACGCGACCTCTGCAAGCAAGATTCAAAGTCATATGGGGTCCTGAACACGACCGCGTATTCAAGTATATCAAATCTGCACGCAACTTCTGAGTCTACGATCCGAAGAAGCCGCTGATGATACAAGTAGACGCGTCCAGGAGGGGGCTAGGTGCCGTCCTTATAAAAGACAAACGCCCGATCGCATTCGCTAGTAAAGTGCTGACTGATACAGAAACACGCTATGCAAACATAGAGAGAGAACTGCTAGGCATAGTTTACGGCCTAGAACGTTTCCACAAGTATATCTTTGGTCAAATGGTCACGATCGAGACTGACCACCGACCACTGGTAAGCAACGTCAAAAAAAACATAGCGAACGTCACCCTGAGACTCGCTAGGATGCTGTTACGCACACAGCCGTACCACTTTGCGCTAGAGCATGTCACCGGGGAATGCGTGCCGGCAGCCAACACATTGTCACACCTTGAGCCTGTGAAGGGAGAAACAGTGAAAGGCCTTGATGTTAGCGTACATGAAATGAACGTTAACATGTCAACTGCATGACTTGATAAGTTGCATGAAGAAACTACACATGATTTCAAGCTCACGGCACTATGAGATGTCATTATGACGGGATTGACGCGCTCAAAGTGTCCTGCTCAGGAGGAGCTAGGAGTGTCCGATGGAATCATGGTTAAAGGAAAGAGAATCAATGTACCTAAGTCGCTACGCAAAATGGTGCTAGAGAAAACACAGTAAGCACACCAAAAAAACTAATGCATAGAGAAATGCAAGCTACACGCCAAGTCAGCAGTCTACTAGGTTCGTGTGTATAATGACATCAATAAAGTAGTTCGTCAATGCTCTATCTCTCAGAAATACCAAGCATCACAACCCAAAGAGCCACTGCACTCACACGATGTACCCCCCGGGTCCATGGCATACGCTTTCATCAGACTTTTTTCACTGGGAACAATCCACTTATTTCTTAGTGGCTAACCAGTACTCGAAATTTCCGCTGGTATGGAAGTTGAACAATCTCTGCTCAAGATCGATCATCAATCACCTAACAGCAATTTTCAACGAGCACGGTACTTGCCAACACCTACTCTCCGATAATAGCCCCCAATACGATTGTCGTGAGTTCAAGGAGTTTGCTAGAAATTACGGATTTGAGCATGTTATGTCATCACCTCATTTTCCGTCAAGCATTGGCTTCATCGAGAGACAAGTACGCACAGTGAAGGATGTGTTTACAAAGGCCTGCGAGACTGGCACAGACCCACATCCAGTAATGTTATGTCTACAAACAACGCCGATTGATCATAAGCTGCCGTCGCCGTGTAAATTACTGAATTCGCACATTATCTGTCTAACATACCGAGCAAGATACCAACAGGTGTTAGTCGCCATGGCAACATTCTACAACGCTGCCAAGACAGTGTAAATAGACAGTGGGAGCATAGTCTCCCAATGCCGGGACTAACGCCACAACAACCTGTTCACGTACAGAACCCGATCAACAAAACCTGGAAACCGGGCAGAGTTGTTGCATGCACTGACTAACCACGTTCGTTTACAGTTGAGACTCCAAGAGGTGTACACTGACGCAATAGATGCCACCTCAGACCAACCGCGGAGAATTTCAGTGAGGAAAACTTGCGAACACCTGACTACGATGACAACACAGTTGATACTGCGTCTGAACCGCATATCACAACGTCGTCCACACCCTTGAAGACTTAACCGGACTCAGCTGAACCTGTGCGCCAACGTTTACAACATGTATCCAAGATACTACAGTGTTCCGACTTGTGACACACAGGGACTAAACTATTGTTGTTATTTCAGTGCCTTAGTATTTAGAGTCCCCATTGTAAAGTGTGTGATCATCAGAACAATCATTTTCACAAGATATGACTTGTCTTCCTGGTGCACTGCCACTACAGCCCAAAGGCGCCCTATTTTGGGCAATACACATTTCGCCATGCATACGTTGAGTATGCGTACAGAGAGTAAAATCAACCTCCCGCGTCGTGTTGAAAATTTTGCCGGATTTCCTTGCTGTACAGTAAATTATTGATGGAAAAGTTGCATACTCCATTTCCTTTACATGTTGCCCTTTCAATTATGTTATTTTGGCAAGAATATCACGGACAAATCGCTAAAATACCTAAGCGATAATATGTAAAAGTACGTGAAAACACAGCCAACAGCTTAAACGATCGTTAACTCGTCATTTCATAAAAATAAGATGGAAACTCAAAAAAATAAAGCCATAGAGTTTTAGTTAACATTCATGAGATGTGTACTCTCAAATATTATGAAATATTTTATTTTTCATTATACGACGCGGCAAATAACCTCGAGTTCCCATAGAAAACACTGGCGTCTAATGTACAAACAGATTGCACACTTCTCGCCGCTTCAAATTCCTCAATTCTGAACCAATGACGATCCTCTGATAGATAAACGAAATTCATTTGGTCTAATACTTTTGAATTTCTTGACATGTTATATTTGCATTGTATTTATTCCGATCACTGAAATTTACTCCTGCCCTCAATAAAATGGCAATCTGAAAGCGTTTACATATACAGAGGAAGGGTCATGAATGGACGCATATTATTCAGTAAGCGTCTCGTAAGTTTTACAGACCAATTACCTGTCAAGTTGTTGTAGTTTATACAAAATTTGGGCGAATATGAACGATGGAAATTGCAGAAAATTGAAAAACAACACAGAATGGAGGCGAACGGGCACAGAGTCTCCACTGTAGTTGTGTAGTGAACGTTATCGATCGATATTCTTTTGTCCGACATTGATACATTGTTGTCTCGCTCACTTGCAGGTCGTTCCCTGCTCACACTGGTGCCAAATTTGCAAAAGTGCGCCAAAATATGCTGAAACGTAAAAGTATTACCAAAACTGAAAAAAGTGTCGTCGATTTAATTTAAAGAAACGTTGATGGTATGGCTTGTACGTCAATATATATGGGTAAATGTGGAAATATTCATGAGATGACCTGATAACACGAGTGGCACGCGAGTAGATTTCGATCGACATTCTATTGAAAATAAGTTTATATAATGTTCATTGTCGCCAATAGCAACCGACTGAAAGCGCTGTCAGGTAGGAAATATGCTTCACTGAATACTGCCCAATCAGGCATCCTTTTGGCCCGCAGTGTGCTGTTCGTTTTATTTTTTTTATTCACAGGGGAATGTTGAGTTATACAGTTAACTAATGTATGCATGCTGATTGTATCCTTCCATATATGCAAATGAAGTCTCATGATAAAGTTCCCCGCAACCTGTGCATATATTCTCCCCATCCCCACATGGCATGGCGGATGTGTATGTAGCATGTCTATGTCTCCTGAATAAAGTTTACTTGTTGGTGTTCAACTAAACGTCAGTCGGCCAGTTGTCACTAAAATTAAACCTGAATGTTCAGTCAAGAACACAACAATCATCCCCTTGCTACTCTATTCTAAAATCAATCTGCATGCCTTTGAGTTAAGTTCTACCATTATCTCACATTGAGAGTTGCATGCTGTAGATACAGGTCTTTCAGGTTGACAGTTTACACTTGCATGTTCATCACAGACGTTTTCTTCTAAGGTACACACGGAATGTGTTGCTGACTCATTTAATCACTAGTTAAAAAAAACATGAGAGTCTCTGGGGTCTCACGAAAGAGATATCTCTAATTTGCAAGAAAAACATTTTAGGGATCATATGGTCTTGGCAGAGATGGAACACACAACACAGGGTGCCACATGACCCCTTTCATGTAAGCACAAAGACAAATGACTGCACACAAACATACAAATTGACCACTGACATACAAAAATTAATGAGTCAGCAACATTAAATTTCTGTCTTGTAAACAAAGTCTTGTATACTTTAGAAGAAAACATGTATGATGAACATGCAAGTGTAAACAGTCACCCTGAAACACCTGTAGTTTTAAGCAAGTAAAAGTTGCAATTGGGTGTGTCCCCAATTTGTCAACATTTGCCTTTTCAAAGTTCACACGAAGGTTTATTTAATACGGCTAGTTTTCAATTGGGTTCGAACCCACAAAATACGACATCAGTTGCCTAGCAGAGAGGCCAAAGAGAGGACCGCACGGCTAAATCTCCACTCCCAAAAAAGAGTGGTTCAATAGCCGGCTAAGTTGTCACATTTTTCTGACTGAGACCGCCCAGACACGTTGTATAGTTCGTGAAGCACTCACGCACGCATGCTCACTATCACACATCGTACATACAAACTTTATCGAAGCGCAGAAACGAATTCATCGCTTTAACTGGGCGAACGATAACCTATGGGACAATTACTGTCCACCAGCAGAGCTACCAACCCAGGGTAGAAAATACCGCTAGTTTTTAATCAGGTTCGAACCCACAACATACGACATCAGTCGCCTAGCAGAGAGGCCACAGATAGAACCGCTTGGCTAAATCACCACTCCCAAAAAAGAGTGGTTCAAAAGCCGGCTAAGTGGTTACATATTTCTGACTGAAACCACTCCACACATTGTAGAGTTCGTGAAGCACTCACGCACGCATGCTCACTATCACACATCGTACATACAAACTTTATCGAAGCGAAGGAACGAGTTCATTGCTTTAACTAGGCGAACGATAACCTCGGGAACAATTTCTGTCCACCACCAGAGCTACCAACCAAGGGTAGAAAATATGGCTAGTTTTCAATCGGGTTCGAACCCACAACATACGGCATCAGTCGCCTAGCAGAGACACCACAGAGAGAACTGCTTGGCTAAAACTCCACTCCCAAAAAAGAGTGGTTCAATAGCCGGCTAAGTTGTTACATTTTCCTGACTAAGACCACCACACACGTTGTAGAGTTCGTGAAGCGCTCACACTCACATGCTCACTATCACACATCGTACATACAAACTTTATCGAAGCGCAGAAATGAACTCATCGCTTTAACTGGGCGAACGATAACCTCGGGGACAATTTCTGTCCACCAGCAGAGCTACCAACCCAGGGTAGAAAATACCGCTAGTTTTTAATCAGGTTCGAACCCACAACGTACGGCATCAGTCGCCTAGCAGACAGGCCACAGATAGAACCGCTTGGCTAAATCACCACTCCCAAAAAAGAGTGGTTCAAAAACCTTCTAAGTGGTTACATATTTCTGACAGAGACCACTCCACACATTGTAGAGTTTGTGAAGCACTCACGCACGCATGCTCACTATCCATAGGCGTAGGAACTGGGGGGGGGGGGCGGCCCGCCCCCCAATGCTTAAGTTGGGGGGGGGGGGCGCAAAGGTATACTTTTGCCCCCCCCCCAACTTTTACAAATACACATTGACTACGGCTAGCTGTCCCAACTATTGCTGAGTGCTATGTAGGGAGTTAAACAACTGGAGTTAAGGCGCCGTAAAATAAATTGTTTGTTTGCCGTCCGCGTGCGGGTAGGTTTTTGGACGAAATCTCAAAAACAAACACAGATCGTATGATTGAAAATGCGGCGGGATGTGTTGTCCTTTGTTCGAGATGTCGCAGTAATTTACTTTTATGTCGCAACAACGCAAATGTCGTACGATCGTTTCCATACAAATCAGATTACCTATCTTAAAGGGGTACATCAACCGCTGTACGTAAAGTGTACATGTGCACCTCCTGTTGTAGCGGACTGCAGTGTACCATAAGTGAAGATCAATCGACCGTTTCACAAGTTGATTTCTCCCTCAAAGTTTTCAAATCGGCGGAAGTGCGTAAAATCTTTTTGGTCTCCATACAAGACGGTTCGAAAACAATTCTTGACTGGTTTAGCTTCGAATACGGAACGGAACTGAATTTCCATCAGCTTTTCCACGATCCGCGATTGATCACAATGTTGGATCTGCACCGTGGCAAGCAGGTACCGCCGGTGAAATGTTCCGAGTCATTGTTGAATGCTTCAAATAGTTCGTACGCGGTGGAAGTTGCCCTTACTTTGAACATTTTTTCTGCTAAAAAACGATTTTGACATTTTGTAAGTCCGGATTAGAATTCAGTTTTCAAAATAGCAATGGCCATTCGGCATTGCTGTCTCAACCAGAATATTTAGCATTTTAGTATGCAATAGCGTCAGTTTTCTGTCATTAATATGCAAAAATAACAATTAGTCCGCATTTTCGGCAAGAACGATGATATCAAAAACCTGCTAGTGTTATAATGAATACAAAAACTCACACTAATTCCTATGAATTTATGGCTCAGACTACAACTGAGGTGCAACAATGACCACGCATGAAAAGATTTGTCCGAATTTCAGGCAGCGGTGCCCAAGATAGGCTTCTCCAATTGTCTGTCCTCCTGCCCTGTCTGTTGTATTTTTCTCTCTTGTCCTTTGAATTCCCTTTCCCGTATTATTTTAGAATGGGATTTTAAACATTATGTTTAAGGCTTGGTTTGGATCATACGATAGATATGAATTAAAGATGGAAATATACGTCCAATTGTAAACTTCAATACAGATCTCAATCTTAAATGTACATGTCATAATTAATATACAAATGTCACTTAGACACGTTGCAAATTGAAGCTATTGCGTAAACGGTGAAGTTCTTATGTTCCTTCATTAGGTGTTGATTCAAATATATTTCGTTTTCTTCAAAACTTCGTAAACATCGTCGTAATACGTAATTTGCATCTTTTACATTTGTCGCAAATATGCTTTTTATTCATAATTGAGATCTTGTTATTTTAATAGTTTTACTCTTGCCTATGACTACCTAGTGCATAAACCTCCGTCAGAGACAAACTATAGATCTGTGTAATACAACCAGTTGATTGCTATCACACTGTACATGTGGTACACTAGGGCCTATGTACTGGTATAGTGTTTATTGCCATTGTTTATTATGGAATTTTTGTTCAGACTCACAGTCACCTAACTCTAAGTACTGTGTATGCTTGTTGTACTTATACAAATATAACCTGTGTTTCCAAGCATTGCTTTCAACGTGCTTAATGAAGAGCATAAAAAACACTGCATTGTAAATGTAACAGATGATTTTTCATACTTGTGACCCATAAACCGATGGAAAGTTAACGTTTATGCGATTGATCTATGTTGTGGGTTTGTTTTGTTTGGTTTTTTTTGCTGGCTGGCTGGTAGGTTTTTCAAAATTCCAAGGACGGCAAACAAAGAATTTTCTTTACACGGCCTAATACATAAAAACACAAATATTGAGACATTGCCGTATGTGAAAGTAGTGGTGCTTTAATTACATTTTTTACTATTAAGATTGATTTTGGCCTTTTTTAATTATTTTAATTTATTCGTGTATGATTTAATATTTTAATTTATTCATATATGCAAATTTTAGATCGTAATTCATTCATCACCGGAATATAGGTTACCTTTGCCCCCCCAACCGTGAATTGCTTCCTACGCCCCTGCTATCACACATCATACATACAAACTTTATCGAAGGGCAGAAACGAGTTCATCGCTTTAACTGGGCGAACGATAACCTTGGGAGCAATTTCTGTCCAACACCAGAGCTACCAACCGAGGGTAGAAAATACGGCTAGTTTTCAATTGGGTTCGAACCCACAACGTACGGCATCAGTCGCCTAGCAGAGAGGCCACAGAGAGAACCGCTCGGCTAAATCTCCACTCCCAAAAAAGAGTGGTTCAATAGCCGGCTAAGTTGTTACATTTTCCTGACTGAGACGGTTCCACAATTTGTAAAGTTCGTGAAGCACTCACGCACACATGTTCACTATCACACAACGTACATACAAACTTTATCGAAGCGAAGGAACGAGTTCATCGCTTTAACTGGGCGAACGATAACCTCGGGGACAATTTCTGTCCACCAGCAGAGCTACCAACCAAGGGTAGAAAATACGGCTAGTTTTTAATCGGGTTTGAAACCACAACATACGGCATCAGTCGCCTAGCAGAGAGGCCACAGAGAGAACCGCTCGGCTAAATCTCCACTCCCAAAGAAGAGAGGTTCAATAGCCGGCTAAGTTGTTACATTTTTCTGACTGAGACTGCTCCACACGTTGTAGATTTCGTGAAGCACTCACGCAATAGTAATCCGTCCCTGCGACGAAATACCAGTAAGTGTTTTCCACCAAATGTTTTAGCGTACCGGGCGCGATATCTTTAATGTTTTGCCGATATCTTATCAACCTGTCCAACATCTTATGAATCTCTACCTCCCTTCAACGTTGTCTTTTCATGTCAGCCATTTTTTCTTTATTTGTACAATCAGTGTCTTTTGTACTAAACATCGCATTGCATTGACTATAGGCTACAGTCGATGTACGTACTTTCAAAGCTTGCCCTGCTTGAGTGATTGATATGACGGAATGCGATTGTCAAGGTAGAGGTGTTAATAAAATATCAGCTGGAGCAAAATAAACATGAGGCAAAGGAAAGTCCCTCTATGAGACGGACAGTAGTAGTGACAGCGCTCTCTGATGCCACAGGCTTCATTTTAGCTGATCACCAGCAAAATCGATTGGTATGGCTACTCATTAAGTTTTGCCACAGATTGTCAGAGCTGTGTTTCACCTTTTATGAATGTATATATCTTCGGAACGTTACAATTTTGCTAGCGTCAACAGATAACAAGTATCAAATTGGAAACCAAATGTCGTTGCAACTGGCATCGTAACTGAGCCACCACGAGTGTTTTAGTACTGCCTGGAGGTAACATACCAGAGCCAAACAATTCCGAGAAACAGTTCCAGGCTGCGTGAATACGCAATAGGAAATTTAAAGCCCCAATAGCTGCAAATGTTTACTAAATCGATCTCAAAATATCCTTCGTTTTCCAAGATGTTTCTTTGAATAAGATCCATTTAAGGCTGAAAAAGAGTATAACCCTGCCATAAGTGTCATTAGTGTCATGTAAATGCAAAGGTTTTAACGTCATTTTAGATTTCCTGCCATTTTCAAAAACTTGTCATATGACAGATAAAATAAAGATTACAACAACAAAATGTTAGCCACCGTGTGATGCATTCAAGTAAATGGCATCAAACTTGTTTCTGTTATGATCACGATGTATATGTGCAGGAAAATACTGTTTTATGTATATTCCCATCGGGGCGCCATTTTATGGGTGCGGCACCCATTTATTATTAAACCTGTTAAAACGTGTAGGCATGGTCCAAATCAGCTAGCAGTGATACTTTAATACACGTCCTTCAGCAAGTACATTTAAATGAACCAACTCTGGTTTGAAAATAAATCATGAAAGTAATGCATAAAATTAGCAGCTATTGGGGCTTTAATGTTAAAAACGTTGCCTTCATGCAGCAATGTCGGACTATGTCAGGTTGGTAAGCAGGCGATAGAGTTTTGAGCACTGGGCTTTATGTTATCTCATTATTTAACGCACGATATTACCAATATTGTGAATTTTCAACACGATCTTGTTGTCTCTGAGCTGTGTCACAACCTCGTCAAGTCGTCACTTCACTTATGCCAAGCTCTAACATAGACATACGTACAAGTGAGACGCACTTGTTAGATCGAATTGTAAAAGTCTTAGCGATGGAGATTTTGTCATTCGTAAACGATCCGATAGGCAACATTTCTTGCACAAAATAGGCAACATCATTACATTATACAAGCGACCTAGCGGCCGATATAGCTCCGCTGTGTTTATGGAGAGAATAACTATTTTTTACACATGTTGATGAAGAAGATGGAAATCTTTGATAGCTCAATGCAGTGGCCAGAAAAAAGTGGCTAAAATAAGAAGCAAAAATACACAATTGAAGATTTCATCATACTTTGAACATATCACATCGGATCATCCCTAAGAACATGTCAACCAAAGCTATCTGATGAGTAGTTTTTTGAGAATAAAATTTTCTGACCAAAAATGGCAACAATTGCCCCCAAAAATAAAAATTGCAGATTTCATCGTAATTTCAAAAGATCAAATTTAGTTCATCTATAGAAACCTGTATACCAAATTTCAAAGGTGTTAGACCAGTACTTTTTGAGAAATACATTTTTTGACCAAAAATGGGAAAAATTGCCCCAAAAATTTAAAATTGCAGATTTCATCATAATTTCAACAATATGATTAAGGTGATCTGTAGAAACCTGTATACCAAATTGCAAAGCTATCAGATGAGTAGTTTTAGAAATACACATTTTTTGACAAAAAATGGCAAAAATTGCCCCAAAAATACAAAATTTCAGATTTCATCAGAAATTCAATATATATTACTCAGTTTATCTATAGAAACATGTATACCAAATTTCAAAACTATTAGACCAGTACTTTTTGAGAAATACATTTTTTGACCAAAAATGGCAAAAATTGCCTTAAAAATGCAAATTTGCATATTTCTGCACAATTTGAACATATCTGAAATAGATCATCCCTAGGGACATATGTGCCAAATATCAAAGCTATCTGACTGGTAGTTTTGAAGGAGAAGATTTTTAAAGATTTTTTTACCAAAAATGACAAAAATTGCCTTAAAAATACAAATATGCAAATTTCACCATGATTTGAACAAATCTGACTGGAGTCACCGTAAGTATACTGCATATCAAATTTCAAAACAATCGGACAAGCGGTTTCAGAGAAGAAGATTTTTTTACCAAAAACACCAAAATTTGCCCCGAAAATACAAATATGCAAATTTCACCACGATTTGAACAAACTTAAGTAAGGTCACCCCAAGTGAACTGCATATAAAATTTCAAAGCAATTGGACTTGCGGTTTCAGAGGAGAAGGCAATTGTTGACGGATGACGACGACGACGACGACGGACGACGGACGACGGACGACGACGGACGACGACGGAAAATCAACCTATTTGATAAGCTCCACGTCGCTGACAGCGGAGCTAAAAACCAAATGCTCAAATCAAGGTTTTAATGAGTATGGTCAGAACATAGATGTAGCTCAGCATAGCAACATCTGTCACATCGTCAGTGCAGGAAATTTCAGAACAGGTACTACGATGAAAGTTGTTTTAGTTAAAAAAATGAATAAATTCTAAATTGATTTTTTTGTAACAGTGAGTCTTTTTTTTCTGTACCATTAACTACAATTAATGTTTAACGTGAGCTGTACAATACAACTACTGGCAACACAATAATCCTTGGAATTACTTCCCTTACTGTTGCTCACATCCGTGGCGATCACTGCGTATAGTTTAGTTTGATGCTGGTTGCTGGTACTACATTGCTTGTCCTGAATGTCCACCAGACAGGTTTTTGTTTTTGCTTTATTTGTGAATCGGATTTCAGAAGTACCGCGGTGTTTGATTTACATAGCATCATTGACAAATTGACGTCAGTTGTACCTCGTCAATAGTATGCGAATTGCTCGGCTGGCTACAGAGGGTCAACTGGCCTAGCCTAGTCAGGTACCTGTACAAGTCATGTAGAAGTAGAAAGTGTTGCGCATTGTTCACATTTCACATCGATACAATGAATAATGTGACAAAATAACCCAGGAGGAAAGTTTTTAGAGAATGTCATTAGGGGCATGTCATAGACACTTTAAGTATACGTGTATGTATACTAATAAAATGGAAAAATACAGTGTACACTGGGTGTGCAAAGATCTGCATATGTGTACTCTTGTTCTACATTGATATATGTTAGGTATATCAACGTATTGAAATGTTTTTATATACAAAGACACACTTTACGCATACCACCGTTGTGCTCAATATACGTCAAGTTCCAGCGTTGGAAACTACCGCCCGTCCTCCCGTCCGAGACGGGTAACTTTTCAGTCGGACGGGAGTAAAATTGTACTTCCACGTCCGTGTGTCGGGCTCTCGATAGTAGCCCATACGGCATACCCAGTAATCTTATCGATCAGCTACTTCTAGATGTTGTGTGAAATAAACGAAATGTAGTATACCAATACGTCCGACTTCGACGCGCTTATGCTACTGAAACTGTGCAACTGTGTGACGCCGGAACGCAATGCAAGCGAGACATGTAAACACGGGTAAACAGGAAGTCGCTCATACTAGTAAATCTCACACTAAGCGAGATTTGAGCGATATCAGCCAGTGCTATAAATATAAAGATATAAAGGAAAGATATAAAGGTAATAGATTTCGGGTTGATATTGGTTCCTGCTTTTCGGTGTTTGAAAAGCATGTTGAGAAGGCTGCTTCGAGAAATAAATCTTGTTTCTCTGTGTTTAGCCATTCCCAGGTTTCATGGTTTCGTTAATAATATATGCTTTGAAATCGGTTTGGTCTGAGGAGAGTATTGGTTTATTTAATTTATGCCGCCAACTTTGATTACTTATATGGCAGCTCTCTCAGTTTTTGATTTTCTTTGCCATATGATGTTTTCTGTATTGCTCAGCAATCTTTTCAGTTTGGTTGATTGTAGTACCAATTCGATGACAGATTGCATCTTAGTTTTATACGATAAAGTGGCATAAAAGGGAGACAAATTAAAAAAATTGTTTCCCCGTTGTTAAAACCGCTATCGTAAAACCTTTTAACTGTTTGAGCGATATGGGCAAAGTGTGTTTGAACAAGTCATCGTTGATGACACAGTCCCCGCTTGTCCATTTTGTTATAATATTTGGTGTCTAGGTAGCTGTGGTCTAGGTCGCTGTGGAATGACATTGATGCAACGGGTGCATCAGGCCTGTGACTTGCATAATAAAGTAATCTGAGGAACGTTCAATAAATGACTCATCTCTGCCAGTAATGACCACTGAAGGAACTTTTGATTACATCACACATAACGATGCCCTCACTGCCTCTAGTGTCATGACGGCACATACTATACACATGGTTTGGTGGAATTTTCGAAATGCTATGGGATTGGGTATGTTGTTGTAATCAGCCATCAGCCATTTCGGATCATATAATGAAACAATTTAATGTGCACAAGAATGCAGCCATAGTATTTTATCTTCGTATCACGTTTGAATAAAATCAGTCCATCGAGGGACATTGACCTATGTTTATGTTTCAAGGACATATAAAAATCACACCAAAATTGAAATCAAATGGCTGTCTATTGACCATATGGATCATA
>LD343050.1:9432-26314 GCA_001465055.1 Ptychodera flava | reverse complement strand
ATTTTTATTTTTCTTGGCCTTATACATGGGAGTCTATGGACTGCCTTATACATGGGAGTCTATGGACTGCCTTATACATGGGAGTCTATGGGGACTGCCTTATACATAGGAGTCTATGGAGGTGAAAACTAAAAAGTCCTCTAACACAGCCAAATTTGATCGCATTTTGAAACAAATCGACGTGCATCTGTATGGGGTAGGGTACTATCCTTGTGCAAAGTTTGAAAGAAATTGACCTGGGCATGTCTGAGATATCTGCGTGAACGGACGGACGCACAGACACGCACGCACACACGGACGGACATGACCAAACCTATAAGTCCCCCCGGACGGTGTCCGTGGGGACTAATAAATCACACCCAGCAACGGTATACCGGGAGACTTTGACCAATTCACGACATATATGCACAAGCGATAGCGAGTGTATATATGAAGTGAACTGGTCAAAATCTCGTGGTATACCATCGCCGGGTGTGCTTTAATGCTTAAATATTATATAAGCACGTTTCAAACTAATTGGTTATAATTGGATAGTGAAATAATTTCAGCTTCATATGCAAATGTAAGTCCATCTGCTTTTCGTTTTATTAATAAGTTATATACTTGTTTTATGAGTAATTTTTAGTATTGCAACATTCAGATCTAGGCCACCTAATAATTTTCAGACATTTGCAAAAATATGTATATCAAATCATCCCAAATTAGTTTCATCGTGTTTATAAGATCAGATCAGATCATTTAAGATCAGATAATCACCACAATATGGTGGATTAGGAGTCTCTTACTTAAAAAATCATGTAAATGTGGATTTTAAACATTGCATTAACATGGAACTAACCTGACTTGAGGGCACTTCTTTCCACGAAATTCCATCAAAAGACGTCATAATTGAATGAGGCTTTACTGGTTGGTGGTTGTATGTCCGAAACCCGAGTGTAACACTTCCTTTCAGAATGTTGCTACTTCCGAACGATATTTCGATAATATGGGACTCAATGTACTCAAATTCTTTGACCATTGGCATGGTGATTTCCTCCTCGTAGCGTTGGATGTAAATATTATGAAAGTATTCAGTTGAATTGCTTGAGATATATATGACAAAACGTGCTGGTAACACATGGCTCTTCACATGCGGGATACAAAATAAATGTTTTTTTTTCTTAATTGTAATAATGCAGAAAAATCCTAAACGGTTAATCACATGTGAGTATCACAAAATTAATTACAAAATATGGAAATATTGTTCCGCAACATAACATACTGCACAATTCTTTTATAAAATGTGTTCATTGTACAACATTTATTTAAAAGAAAACGGCCATTATGGTTGACTTTGGAGATATCATATCATAAAAACTGACCTTATCTGTTATACCTGGTACTGCACTAATAATGTAGCATTTGTCGTCATCATAAACACCGGCTGAACTGACAGGAGAAAGGTCCTCAAATGGCAAATCTTCAGGTTGTGTAGCTTGAAATGCAGGAATAAAATAAATGTAGGAAAAATAATGAACATGGTCATGAGTGTAGCAAAATAGTTTTCACGAAAGCAATTTCAAATATTCATACAACGAACATTAAAGTATATCAATGACAAATTAAGCCAGGGCAATCTTTTAGTGATAAAAACTAGATGGCGAAAATGGTTAATTAAGTTTCTTTTAAACACACACTTATTTTGAATACCTGAAGCGGTTGATTAAATTTCAGACATACACATATTTGAAAACCACATTCAAAACCAGGCGACAGAAAAAATCACAAGTCACCATTCCAATATTAATAAAATAGTTTTTGGTGAACGCTTATAAAAGCCACCATCTCAGCTTCTAACATACATATATGAACTATGGTCAACGTTTCAGTAAAAAGGTTGACCATAATTTGTCTCTGACATAATTTGAGAGCAACCTAAGCGTATTGCGTGCTACTCTGTCCTTTTTGTCATATTTTGTTAATTCATGGCAAGTGTTTTGCAATGTCTAGTTTGTTTTATATTCTGAATCTTTAAAGGGGGCACTGCATTCAAACAACATTTTGCTCAAAAATCACTTTTTTGCAAATATTCATTCAATTTGATTAATTTGTGAACCAAAGATTAAAATACTGGTTGGATTCACCTTTAGGGTATCAAGCAGTCGAAAGTTGCGTGATAAAGAAGTTTAAATTTATTCAAATGTATGCAAATCACACGATTTCCTGGCTTCTTTTTGCTTCCAATTTCAAAATTTCCAAAGAATTTATCTCCACTCTGACTTTGTCAAATTTTCTGAAATTTTCACATTATGTTCTTTAAATGCTAAATAAAAAGACTCTTTTGTTTGGCAATAAATTCCTTACATTTTGAATGAGAGGCATTTTAATTTCGCTTATCATGATTTTAATCATTTATTTTGAGTGTCAGTTTTTCGACCCATGCATTTTAGAATGAGGATAGATAATGCAAAATAAAATAGTGGTTTTTTTCTTCATGTACTACTCTTTCAAGTGAAATATTACATTTCAGAAAATAGCGTCAAGTTATTGACTTAAATTAATTATCATTCATATCAAAATTGAGATAGTACTACATATCTTTGCATGCGTAACACTACTGGAGCTTTTCTAATTAGTCATCTTCGCTTAGTGGCTGTGGTGGCACTTTTTAGGGCAATTTACTGTCAATTTTAACATAACTAATGTATCAGAAGTCAGATGAAATCGGATCTTGTGAAATAGATTATTTAAGACAAACAGAAGTATTACAGAGTTTATTTGTTTATTGATACGCCATGTTATTATTATTTGCAAACAAATTATGTTGAATTACAACCTGCTTAATAAAGATCATAATCGGAACCATAATCAGAATCACTGGAGTACTCAACTAAGCTCAAGGCTTGTATGGCAGTACCAGCTGACAATACCTCAATATTGTGTGATTCTCAGGCTGATGAAACAGTAGCTTCAGAAACTACATATTTCTTCAGATGTAGCTTCAGAAACTACGCCTGTAGAAACTACTTCTTAAGAAACAACATCTGCAGAAAGTAATTCAACAATTGTAATACGTTCCCATTCGAAAACAACTGATCGTAATTAAAAAAAATCCTGTCCCCACAGCAAAACTGATGTCGTACCGACAGAAATTTCCGATCTACGTCCGGCTGACACTGCTGAAAGATAACTTTGTCTGTTTCATGACCTCTCCTCAGAGTTACCCACTATGGATTCACAGTGTGAAAATTTAATGGGGTAAATACGAGACCATAAGAGACAATTTGAGTAGACGCTACGTCATACAAACAATTACATACTCATCCGCTAATGAAATTGCGTGGCTTCGTTTTCCGTCGGCCTCTCAATCGAAATTCGTCGGAATTCATCCTCGAAATTCGTCCGAAAAGCAATCAGACCACGCAAAGCTTTTTGACAGTACCAAAATCGGCTACCAATGCATAGTTACTATTAGGCTGACGAATCATATTGCTAGTCATTGCCTGAGTGATCCGTTACAATCTGCATACAAAGCTGGTCACAGCAGAGAGACTGCTCTCTTAAAGGTTACTAATGGCATACTGTTAGCACTTGATGCAAAACAATGATGTATTTTTGGTTTTACTTGATCTTTCCGCAGCGTTCAATACCGTTAATCATGATATTTTATTAAGTCAGTTGTCAGATCTTCTAGGTGTTTCAGGTTATGCGCTTAATTGGTTCCGCTCATATCTTTCTAACTTTGGCCAGTGTGTTGTTATCTATCCCACTAAATCGTGTTTCCGTCAAATTGATACCGGGGTTCCACAAGGGTCAGTTCTTGGCCCTATACTATTTAGTGTATATACATCTCCTTTGGGGAAATTAGTTGCACGTCATGGTGGCCTGTATAGTTTCCCAGATGATTCTTCATTATATATGTCTTTTCAGATAAATGAAGCTTCTGTGACAGCTAGCAATCTTGAACTTTGTATTCACAAGTTAGTTATTGGATGTCTGCAAATTTTCTTTGTTTGAATGATGATAAAACTGAATTTGGAACTTTCTCTGCATCTTCCAGTAATTCTTCGGATGATAGAATACAGGGGATACGGGTCGGTGACACCTAAATTCATGTTCAAAGTCAGGCAAAGAGTCTTGGAGTTATCCTGAATTCTGGCCTTACAATGTATCATCATGTCAACAATATCTGCCGCTCAGCTATTTTTCACTTATGACGCATTGCAAATATTCGCAAATATCTTTCTAGATCAGACAGTTGATTCACGCCTTTGTGACTTCTCGCATTGGTTCAAGTAATTAACTTCTTTATGGTCTTCCGTAATACACTGTTAATCACATTCAACGCATCTAGAATATAAGCTGCTAGAATTGTAACTCGCTCAAGAGTCACTGAGCATATCACCCCAATTTTGTTTCTTTTGCATTGGCTGCCTGTTTCTCAAAGTATTGTATTTTAGATGATTATCTTCACCTATCAATTCACTTGGCCCAAGTTATCTTTCTAGCATGGTTAATTTGTACGTCCCAACCTGTAATCTGAGGTCCGCTGATCAATTTAAATTGTGTCAAAGCAGGTCGCGTAGAGAAAGAAAGATGGGGACTGTGCCTTCAGTATTGCCGCCCCGTTTTTTTGAACAATCCTCCGATTGAAGGTTGTCGCTCCCCAAGCCTGCCAAGATTTAAATCAAGACTTAAAACACTTCTTTTTGATTCTGCTTTTAACTGAACTCATCCCTTGTATTTATGTTTTATTTGTTTTTAATTCCTTTTACCCAGCGTGTCTGATCACAGTTTTTTGTGGATTTGGTCGTTTTATGAATGAATAGATTATTATTATTATTATTATTATTATTATTATTATTATTATTATTACGAGAAGTCATTAAATATGGAAATTTGCAGTTAATTAACATGATCCTACTACATATCTATGCACACCATTACACCTTCAAAAGATCAATAGCTGTGCAACGTTTCATCAAATTTGATATGGCATTTCTAAACATATCACACTAATTATGAAAGTTTATCAAATATGCAAATAAGCAATTTATGCAAATTAGCGATTAATTGGTGCAATACTGACTGTGTGTTATCAGAGCTTTGTGTGACGAACATCTTTACAAAGTTTCATATATTTAATGCAGTCGCTTTAGAAATAGAACCCTTTTTCCGAAATTCATTGTCAATGACATAGTTCTCGCTTTTTTAATAAAATATCCGTCACATTGCAATATAAGATCGGATAAAAAATACCATCAATGACGCTGTAGCTTCTCCAATGTGTGGCCGGGTCAGATAATTGGTTGTTTGCGTGGAGTTGTTGGCAAATAATTGATGATGTAGTTGCATGAGGTGGATATGGACCAAAAGAACACAAAAGATGATTAAATATATAAATCAGAAAAATTCTATTATAAATTGCCTAAAGATAGTTCAATGTGGAAAGAAGTTAACTAATTCACAAATAAGAAATAATAATCCTGAAGTGGTAATGACGCACTTCCCTTTTGACCTGAGTGCAAGTGAAATACACAACTTGGTGTCTATAAATTGAATGTACACCAAGTGAACATCATTTTAAGTCACCATTAACTGTTTTTAATGCAATTTCTAAAGAGGCCTTTGAAAATTATGAAAAATGCTTATTTGGGCTTTTTATTTGTAAACGTCACGACCAATAATCGTCATAGTATAGAAAAAAATGAAAGTGATGAAATCAGTGTTTTAAATAGGCATAATTTCCTTGAAATACATGACCGTCAAAAGAATATATGCTGGAAGTGTTTAAAAGTAATTTCCTGTAAAAAAGTATGTGACAAAGGATTTTTATTCTTTGAGTTTAACATATTCAAACATTGTAATTTATGCAATGTTGTGCAGTGCAAAATTTATAAAATGACTGAAAAATACAAGTTTAGGCAGAATTACAGTCTTTGTGATATGAAATTATGGGTTGACAGAAAAAAAGGTTAATCTGTTTGAAGCACTACTTTACTATGATTTAAAAAAAGAAAAGTTCATGCAGTAAAGGTATCATATATTGTAAGCAATGTAGTGCTAATTTTGACTTCACTTGAAATATGCCTATGCTGGATACCAAATATTAAAATCAGTCATGTTCAGCAAAATCCACACAACAGCATTGATCCTTTTCTAATTTGATTTGATTTGCTTATGTTATCCTTGTATGACAGTCAGTACAATATGGAACTTGAACATAACACTGTGAATTAAGTATGCTGTAAATGGAATGGTTAGGTTGCATCCACATGCAGCAATAGGAATGCCTTTGTCTTTCAACCCTCATTTTCAACCTGCCCCATCCCTGAAAAATAGTTTGGTCTTATATTTATAACGTTAATAATTTCTGTATTTGTTAAAATATGGCCATCTCAAAAACTTTTGATCATAAACATTTTCATTGATTTGACCCTCATTATGACTGACCAGTCAGTAAAACTGATTACTATGAACATCTGTTTTTGACATTTTCAGAATATCTTCTTATAAATTTCTGTCATTTCCAAGAATTTAAAAGGCTTCTTTGTGTCGGTCAAGCTCTCTACAGGCAGTAAATTCAACAAGCATCAAATGTGAAAGGTACTGCATATAGGAAAGTCTGCCTGTAGAGGGTGGGAATCCCGAATAGTATTTGTTAGTTATTTCCTCCACATAGGCTTGTATTAAACATGGCCACCATAGCCAATGTCTGATTTTCCTGTATCAAATTTTCACTTATTTACGTTCATATGACTCTAAAACTCCAGGAAACAAGAGGGAAGTTGCAATATTGAGGTATTCGCCGATATTTTACAAAGTTCAATGAGAAAAAATCCTACAAAATGCTGACAGGCTTACACATTTTCAGAGGCATATGCAGATTATGCAACAGGCCCATATCACGTGAGGGGATATCCAGGCATCACAGAACCACATACATCTGCGCACACAGAGCGAGCGAACACAAAGTTAGTACCCCTACAATGTCAGATCAGTAGTCTGTAATAGATTGTAGGCAACTAAGTAACCTTTCAGAAAGGCTTAACACTGTGGCTAAGTCCCTTTCGATTTTTTGTAACAGTTCAAAATTGTTCTTCTACACCTCAACCCGAACCATAAACACCCCTACCAGTTTATGATATGACCAACCACAAATCCATGACGTTGACAGATATTGATGGACGGAAGTTGGAAGTTGACGGAAGTTAGAAGGTGACAGAACCATACTGGTTTTCATTTCTAATAGCTTCTCCGTCAATAAATAGACGAGACGCTAAAAATCGACATGCATTATGAAATAAGCAGTAATCCTTGTACGAAGTTTGAATGAAATTGCTTCAGGTATCTCTGAGATATGTACATGAACGGACGGACGGATGCAAACACGCACGCATGGACATGACCAAACCTATACGTCCCCCTGGACGGTGTCCTTGGGACTAAAAATATGGTATTTTAATTGTTTGCTCAACATTTTATACTTCCGAATTGCTGTGACTGAACTACCATACGATTAAAATTTCTCATTTTTGAAAGGGTAGACAACATTTACTGTACTCGCCACATATAAGACCTACCTTCATACCCTGTACACTGTTTGCTGAAGTCGAAATACAGACCAGGAGCATTACACTCTAGTATTTTGATAAAATAACCAACTTGAATACAGATGGTGAATGTTATGATGGCTGCAATTCTCCAAAGGAAAGTTAGTCCTTTCGGCTCACATGATGTGTCTGAAATATATATAGATAACTTACAATGGATCAGTGTGTCACATGGTTTATGATTTATGTGATGAAAAAATTATGACTTGATTACAAGACATACGTTAACCAAAAAATAGCGTCAAGGACACTGAAGCTCCTCAAGTGTGAGGCCAGTTGAAGTAGTTGGTTGTTGGTAAGCAGTAATTGACTTGGAGGCATGGGGTTGGGATAAGGGATACACAAGATTTGTGTTAGATACATTTAATTGTATATACGGCATGATTTGGCGCATTAATATAAAAATAAGTTGCATACATTAACACCAATCTATCCTGATGGAGTATGTGGCAGTTTATTATAAGGCAACTAGTAAAGTGAGTAAGCGCCATTTACTGCATTGGAATGCAGGAGAGCCACTGTAATTTCTCTGTCAGCACTCTAGTGAAAATTGCTTCATTGTGTTTTTCAACATTTAAATTTGTAGTATACAAGCGAATTGCATTTTCACATTGATCTGCTTGACCAGAAAATCAATAAGCCTTTGCTGAAGTAGGTTTATATCTTCTTGTGTATATTGGCCAACTCTGAGTAATTCTGCAAAATGTTTACCATCTTTCTGTCTGCACAGGTGCAATAGAGAAATAAATATGCAAAAAAGATGAAAGGCTACAGTAGTATTTGTGAAATCAAGCTCAAGCTCGAAGTCATGTGACATTTTTTCAAAAAAAAATTGTATCCCATAGTTATCCCTATATACCAAAAATCAGACCTCTAGCTCTATTGGCTTGCATAATGAATAAGGTACAGGATATGGCACCATACGGTCTCCCATCATACCAAATGTGAAGGGTGTAGCACTTGTGGTTATTGAGTTATGGCCATATATGTATATTTGGGTTCAAAGGTCATCCAGGTCACATAATATTTTGTCAAAAAAAATTGTATTTCATAGTTATCCCTATATACCGAAAATCAGACTTCCAGCTCTATTGACTGGCCCAAAATTAGATACATGCATAATTAATGAGGTACAGGATGTGTCATCATTAGGTGTCCCATCATACCAAATATGAAGAGTGTAGCCCTTGTGATTACTGAGTTATGAAGAAATATCTATATTTGATTTCAAAGGTAATTGAGGTCACGTGACATTTTGTCAAAAAAATTGTATCCCATAGTTATCCCTACATACCAAAAATCAGACCTCCAGCTCTATTGGCGTGCCCAAAATTAGATATGTAAATAATTAATGAGGTAAAGGTTGTGGAGTCATCAGGTTTCCAATCATACAAAATATGAAGGGTGTAGCCCTTGTGGTTACTGAGTTATGCACATATATGTATGTTTGGGGTCAAAGGTCATCAAGATCACGTGATATTTTGTCAAAAAAATTGTATCCCATAGTTATCCCTACATACCAAAAATCAGAACTATAGCTCTATTATTAAGCCTTAGGTATGTGCATAATTAACGCAGGAAGTGGCTGGTCATGTGACATTTTGTCGAAAAACTTTGCTCCCATAGTTTTCTCTATGTACCGTAAACACATTGAAGTTGATAGCCAGTTAGAGTGAAATCGGATCAAGCTGCAAAACTTACAGTTAGTGCCATTATTCTTCGGTGGGGCAAGTTGGTAATTACTTACCAATTTAGCTAGGGATATTGCAATATACCAAGGGAACTTCCTAAGCCGAACTCTGTTTTCCTATCTGGAGCGGCAAGATGAGATCCAAACAAACACAGCAGGTAAGAAATTTTACAGTCACCAATGGTGATCTGATACCAGGATGAACCATTGATGTACTCCACTGTCCGCTTTATGTTTCAGTAATTTACATGTAGCTGGTCAGGGGGAACTTTGGTAGTGATTTTGTATGTGTTGCTCAGTTCATCGTGTAGTATGTTGAACACTGTTTTGATTGCCGGCTGGTTTTTTACAGTACAAGTATTCTAAAAAAAGTATTTTGTCAATATTTTACTGGCTGCTATCAAAGGTTTCTTCACTCACAAAAAATTAAGTAACTAGTTGTGCAGGTCATGTCAAACGTTTTGATTGTGGCCTTCCAGGATGTTTAGGGCAATGGTACTGAGAATGAGATGGGCGATGACATGCTGAAGTGCCGTCTGTGGTGCATTTATTCTCTGAGCGATATTTATCATAGTTTCAACTTCATGTAGCTTTGTACAATTTTGTCATCTTGTCTCGAATTTCGATGTAGCTTTCAAGACAGACTGTAAAGTTGACTTTTTATGAGTCGCTGATTGCTTTTGAATTAGACTCCTGTGAACCACACAGTAAAGACCAGCTTTTGAAAGATCAATGTAGAAGGGGTGATCTCAAACTTTTGTACAAAATACCATGGTTTGTAATGATGTTACTTCATGCAGCTTTTTCAAACCTACTTATGTGTAATATTTATCAAAAAGAAGAAAGGCACGATATGATCTCTTAAGATCGTGTTTTATTCCTTGTAGTTTTCATTCCCGAATCCAGTCCCCTTTTAACAAACCTACATGAAAATGGTTCATCCCAGTTGTCAGATCACCATTGCTGGCTCTAAAATCTCATTACCCGCTGTGTTTGTTTAGATCTCATCTTGCTGCTCCAGATAGGAAAACAGAGTTTGGCTTAGGAAGTTCCCTTGGTATATAGCAATATCCCTAGCTAAATTGGTAGGTAATTGCCAACTTGCCCCACCGAAGAATAATGGCACTGTAATTAGCCAAGGTATTGTGTATCAGCGATTTTTACGACATTAACAGCTGGGCTTGATGTGGTCTTGTTTATATCTTTAATCAGCTACACCTCTCAGTTACACATCACACCAGGGCCACTCCACTGTACCCAGACAGAGAAACAAACAAATCACCACACTTTGCAATGTCATGTATCTTTCTTTTTTATTCGTGATGAACAAATGAGCTTGAAAGTTCAGGAAGGTTTTGAAATTTTCGCTTGTCCAGTCTCAGTGAATCTACATATTAAACAATTTTGGGAATTCCTGACAATTGGACACAATGATAAGTTATCTGTTGCTTACAACGGTCTAATCATGGCAATCTTAGTTCTTACAGATGAATCGAATCATGAAATACTGTAAGGGAACATTCTCATCACAGTATACCCCAAAAACAGAAGAAAAGAGAAAGTACTACAGCTGTTACAACTTTAAAAATATCTTAAAGCTAAAAATAGAAATAATAGTGAAAAATTTGTCTAAATGGTGTAAATGAAATGAGAGCTCTACAAGTAATAGAACACATCATAATCATGTTTGCAAGTGTTTCAGTGAAAAGGATGCCTTGTAACAAACTGTCTTTTTTTACGTTTTATTAGAATCGTTATGTTGAAAAGGTTCTTGCAGTGCACCAGTCCAATCAGGAACTCCACGAATACATTTACAAATGTATTTTGAACATGTAAGTTTATATGATGCTGGTCTAGCCGGTCAATTCCCAAAGCTACCTGAACTTTCACGCTCACTTGTTCATCACAAATAAAAATGAAAGATACACGGCATTGCAAAGTGTGGTGATTTGTTTATGTTTTTCTGTCTGACATTCATGGAGTGGCCCTGGTGTGTTGTGTAACTGAGAGCATGTAGCTGATTAAAGATGTAAACAAGACCACATCAAGCCCTGCTGAGTTAATGTTGTAAAAATCGCAGATACACATCTACGGAAGCTAGTTGGCCAAATCTTGACAGAAGGAAGTCTTGACAGAAGGAAGTAAAAGTTGACGCTGCAGTTGATCACATGACACATGGACACACAGACGGAAGTTAGTTGGCCAAATCTTGACAGAAGAAAGTCTTGACAGAAGGAAGTAAAAGTTGACGCCGCCATTTCTAGTTTTCAATTCTAATAGCTCCTCAGTATATAAAACTGAGGAGCTAAAAATGAGATAAATATTGTCCGTTCTTGTGCAATCTAGGAGTTTGCATTCACCAATAAAATGATCATATAAAAAGTTTTATGCATATTGTCCAAATCAGCCACTTGGACTCTTGCATGTTGATTTCTGACTATCAATATACCCTCTGTAATTTCAGTCTCGCTTTTATTTGTGATAAAAGACAAGCTTTTGTTTTCCATCAATCCTAGCTCACCAAGACTGCTTCACACGTATTGCTGAGCAAGCCTGGACCAACCCTTTTTACAGTAATGTCATTAGTAGGAAGAAATTCAGTATCTGATATAATATGCCAATATGATGCTCTCGTAGTATACATGATTCGTCCAAGGTCAATGACTTATATTCATAGCTCGAGTACATTAAGGCGAGGCTTGAGAAATTTCTTATGAATATGCAAATTTGAACTAATGAATATTCATGTTTCCACGAGCGTGTGCTCTCAGCATGATTCAACTGGATCACAGACGTGTATGTGGTGTGCAGGTGTAGCCTTCTAGGCTTCAGCTCACATTGGCAAACGACCAAAACGGGAGATTTGGAACGGCTATTTATGTCAGCCAACTTCACCGTTTCCGTCATTACCATATCGAGAGTCAACGAAGACTTATACATATCAAAGGAACGCAGTTTGACAAAGGATATTGTGGCTACGCAATCATGGTTGCCGCCCGGGGTTGCCGCCATCAGCACATGTTGATCCCTGATGTGGCCTGCCACTTGTTTTCGCCATCATTCATCAAGGACAGACAGGGGTGTTTTTTGCAACAATTGGTTGTCACTATTCCTACTATGTACAAAAAACCGTCAGAAATAAAAGCAAGATTAAGTATTTTCTCGATCTCCAGAACTGCTCTCGCACCGACGCGATTGCTGAATGCGTGCTGAAATGGACGCGACCGCCTCGTTACTAGGATACAGTCAGCTGTCTCTACCCATAAAGCTTTGTATGTGGTCCCTGGATGGGCTTCCCCAGGGGCCTGCATAGGAATTCCCCGGGCCGGCTAGAGTCCCAAATTACGAAAGGAAAAATGCCAAAATCCAGCCGCTAAACTTGTTATTTTTTAAAAATCGCTGATTTGAATATTATATTGACATGTTTGTCAATATCATGCTGACAATTCGTTATCCCAGAAAGCAAGTGCAGGCACAGTTTGACCACAATTACGCTCGTACCGTAGGTCGTCCGTCAAGGGTCAGCTGATATTTTGTGGCGAGTCATTAATACGGGGGCAAAATTTCTTACAGTATAGGTCGCACTTGTAATGGAAAGTGGGGTCAACGCGGACAATGTGGTAATTTACAGGATATGGGGGAGTCTACCGGCTGGATTCTGAGCTCGAACAGACAATACCATTGTTGAACCAAAAATACCTTTATTTAGTGAAATTATTAATTATTTTGTGGATTTCATCAACATGACACTATTTTGCGGAGTCGTTTTTTATAAAATACATTCACAAAGTTTGTCTAATATGGAAGGATGTGCCGATTTAGCCAGTAAAACCAAAACGCACTCGTCGATAGAGGGCGCCCTTGCGGGAGCCGTGCCTTAACATACTCGAGAAGATATGCCCAAGGCCAATTATTCATATTTATTCTTGAGTCTGAAATATTCAGAACTCGCCCGAGGACAATAATCTATAGTACATAATTCGCCCAAAGTGGATGATTCATCAGCAAATGACACTGGACAAAATGTTTGAAAGACATTCGGTATGTTTACGAATATAGAACACAATATTAATTTTATATGTAACGTATATCTCTGTTTGTGAAACATTTCAATACGTTGATATGCGTAGCGTATATCTATGCAGATCATGAGTATACGTAATGCAGATCTTTGCACACCAAGCCTACACTTGCTGTTTTTTGCAATTTAAAGTATACATACGTGTATACTTAACGTATTTGACACATGTAAAGAATCAGTATATGTGTATATATTGTTGTATGTCAAGCATTTTGCCCAGTGTGACGACATACATATACTGGCTTGCTATTTGAATCAGTCTAACATTTTCCTGTTTGCCAACCCGTCAGTTTGCCACATTTCCTTGCTTGCCAACCAACATGAAAGGATCTGTCAAGTTATTTATTGAACCACAGTCATTGATGTTGTAGGCATTTACAAGAAAACATTCTGAATTATGCACCCACGAAATCAGTGTGTGTGTGCTTTTGTGTGCACACAGGTCTCGTAAAAACCCCATGTGGTAATGATACTTGGAGGTTATTATACATACTTTGATTAATGACGCATTGTAGTCTCCTGATGTGTCCGTATTTTGACGAGTTGTGCAGCAATGAGTCAAAATACGGACACATCACAAGAATGTGATGCGTTATCGACCAAACTTCGTGTCATAACCATTTGTTATACATGCACATTTATTTGATGACCATTTTCGTTTGGACTTGCCGTAGACATGAACAAAAGCTATGGATAATGATCCTCCTCTTTTTCCCTCAAGTAATGTTACAGCAATGGTTGAAAAAGTGTGATGGGCGATGTTTCACCCAATGATATCATTCCGCATAATGGCAATGCAATTCCGTGAGAGGGGTTTTGATGAAAACTGGCGGTTAAAGATTCAATTTTAGTTACTAGCATTGAATTTACTGTCAAGTGTACATCATTAAAGATTTTTAAGCTATTGATAGACTCCGGTAGTAGAATCTGAAGGAACTTATATTAATTTTGCTTTTCATATATTGAAATAGGAGGAACCCTTTAAAAGTCATGTGGTCCACAGAACATCGGCATTGGACTGCAGGTGACCAGATTTTTCCAACGTCCCGATCACCTGGTTTTCAGTGCGAAAATGTCGAACAATCATTCTCATTCATCCATAAAAACGATCTGGATGGTAGCGGTCAGTCAGAGCAGTACCAAAAGCATGTATTTAGTACCTTTTGGACTCTAACATTTTAGGAAGCGACGTCAGTGAGCAGACGGGGAACAGAGTCAACAACACATGAAGTGAGTACACTCCAAAACATTATTGATCTGTCAATTTGATGTACGTTAAATTTTGGTCTCGTAATAGCAATCATTTTAAAGCAAACTTATCTGTCAAAATTCCCTTTGTTTGCGTGCCTAAATAGTCGATAACCTTGTCAAAACTAATACAAATTTGTTTCAGTAAATTTAACTTTCATAAAGATTAAACATGGTGGGATTTAACAATGAAACTTGAAAAAACATTTTTAATACTTGGAATCACTATCCGAATCTGTTACATAAATGCGTTTTCTCTTTTATTTACTTTCGATTATATAGTCGGATCTTGGTGGATATGATGGTAATACTGAATGTACCACCCGGTATTTTTCTGTTAACACCAAAAAGTGAACTTAATTGATAATTTCTGGATAAATCTGAAAATTGAGTGTTCACTGTACTTGCTGCTTATGATATATTTTGCTGAAAGTGAGATTTGTCGGAACTCATGTTGCTCATGATGGTGAACATTTTAGCTGCTGCTTCTGTGAAACTGTGGATAGCGGTTGATACTGTTGACATGCTTATGTGTTGCGAGTTGCATGATTTGATTTGGAGGTACATCAGCATTATTCGATTCCGTCACAAGGGTCTTCAGAGCTGAATGATTGGTTTTCTTACCGCTGAGATTCACAACAAGTGCTATGGTTTTTGTCAGGCCTCTGAGGGAATTGACAACAAGTTGCTGGTTTTTCTATCATTTGCCATCGCCGGCATAGCAATTTATGACAAGATACACTGGACTACTAGTCTAGTCGGAAGGTAGGGATCCCATGCACCCGATGGATATATTTTTTGACCTACATTTGTAATCCTTAGGGTCTATAGTTAATGAATTTTGATGTTCCCAAAATCAAATAGTGTCCCATGGGGTTCATTTGGCGCCATCTTGGCTGCCATCTTGGCCGCCATCTTGGATTTCAAGAATGGGGTAGGGGTTACATATTTACCGCTCGACGGAAACAAAACAATAAAATACTATAAACCTACATTTTTAGAAAGCTCAGATTATGCCGTTTCCATTGATATATAACGTAATGGGGATAAATAAATATTCGAAAGTCGATTAGACTTTATATCGGCTATTGACCGTAAATCATAAAATTTGCTAAATTCCAAACCAAATAATTAAGTTCCCGTTCCTCCCAACAATTTTTCATAGGGTATTTATATATTTTTTGGAAGAACTTAGTTCAATGAACAAGAAAAACAACATTAAAAGTATGTGTCTTGAGATTTAGTGGGTTCATGGGCTTGTTTTCTTAATACGCAGTATGCCACATATCCGTGTGTAATATACGGAGCAGGGGTAATGTTTCCTCATCTGTTTCGCATTATGAATGATAAAACCATAAAAATGTTACATTTTTGGAAAGTGCTTAATCAGGCCTTTCTAAAAAATACTGGTAGACGAGGTATTTCAATGAATAACTCACAATTCAGTGCCTATCTCGCAACGATTATCCTCCAGAATGGGAGATTAAAGAAACTACAGAAACAGCCTCTCCTGCTTCATATCTGGACATTTTACTTGAATTTGACTCTAATGGCCACCTTTCTTCTTGGCTATATGAAAAGAGAGATACTTTCAACTTAGTGCCATCAATTTCCCACACTTTATCAGTAATATTCCACTCTCACCAGCTTATGGGGTATACATTTCCCAGCTTATTCGACATGCAAGAGCATGCAGTTCATATGGTGATTTTGTAGAGACATCAGGTGCAGCCAACGGAGCTATTCATCGAAAAAGCTATTCCATGAGCAGTTTTTGAGGGCAGGGGAAATTTTAATTTTGCTAGGGCAGGGGACATGTTTTTAGATGGTAGGGGAGCAAATTTTAGGGTTTTTTTTGTAGGGCAGGGCGGATATCGGTTGATTGTCCTGGGGACAGGGCTTGGGGAAAAACATTTTGAGGGGAATTGTTTCCAGGGCAGGGGAAATTGGCAAGTTTTTTTTCGCCACAGGGCGAGGGAGCTTCAAAAAATCACAGTGGGGAGGGGAAACAGGCAAAAATAAGTGGGGAGTGGATAAAAATGAAGTTTGAATGTGGGAGGGTAAGTCGAAAAATTTTCTGTGGGAGGGCAAATTATGAACAGCTAATTAATTACCCTCTTGACTTAAAATTAATCAGTTCACATTATTTGTCATGCACAATATATCTTATCATACTAAGGACCTTTTTAAAAGTGCATTGTTTGTTTAAACACCTGACTTCACTTCTTGGCCTTTTGGCCGGAGGTCCATATACTTTCTTTTATGAATTTG
>LD343049.1:1431-16772 GCA_001465055.1 Ptychodera flava | reverse complement strand
GTTGAATATAACAGTTTGCCAATTATTTACTGTTTTATGGAAATCTGGAGGAAATTTGTGTCGCTCTAATTTATTTACACATGCAGATGTTGATCAAAATAATTGACTGTTGCTTTTAACAATGGATTTCACTCAAAAGTATACAATAACATTACTGCCGTGAAATTGAATTTAGAGACTGCACTACATGTAAATATTTACATACAGAAAGTACGGGTGATTTTTAATATCTAACTACAGGCGAAATTTATTGAGTAAAATTTTTAGCTGGGAGACAAATGGAACCCCCGCTCATGTAAACAAACACGTAAAACTCAGTTGATACGACACGGCGGCAATCATAGGACCGGAGAAGAGAAAACCACTAGTCCGTCGTTAGTTGAAGGAGACATTTCCTGAAGGTGTCACAAACCTAATTTTGCAAAATCAGGAATGCTTGCTACATCCGCACTGAACACAGATGTAAACGATTGCGAATCCCACAAATATTTTCATGATTTCCATAAAATTGATACGCAATTGGCAAACTGTTGCATCAGGCAGTTACAAATATATCGAAATAAAAAATATTACTGCGTAGCTCACATTTCCTCGCAGAATGGGTCAAAAACATGCAAAAAGTGAATATGAATATAGTATGCCTGTGTTAGAGAATAGGCAAAACGCTCAAAGTGGTACCTCGAAGCCGCTGCTTTCGCAAAGCATCACGGGTATAGAACGCTGGTCCGCGGAACTGTAAAGGGGATTATTGGATCAGCACACCGAGTAATACGGAAGGATCCAAATGAAAATGTGCGCGCATGGGTTAACGATTTTTCAAGTATTAATTTTGAAAGCGTGCACATCGCACGTTGTGTTGAAAACCCTGGATATTAGGTGTTTCAACAGGCTTGAAGGATTAGAACAAGAAGTTGCGATTATTAAACGAAACAACATTTGTTTGAAAGTCATTAAAAGATAGCATTAACTGTTTCAGTTTTTAAGAGCAATACAAACGAAAGCGTATAATGATCAATTTCAGAGGGAAAATGGTATTGCAGCTAATGTAAATCGACATCCCACTATGCATATTAGAATGACTAAGAGGAAGACTACCTTTGTAATTACTCCTGCGCAGTAATATAGAGAGGATTGCTGCATATGGCGGAGAAGGACGCGGAGAGAGAAAATGACGGCTTGGCGACGATTTACCATTGGAAAATTGACATGCTGGACTTTTGGGCCAACAACCACTACAAGTACCTGACCTTAGGTCATAGATTACTGGCCAGTAAGTGTTAGTATTTTTCTCCTTTCCGATTTTCTTACTCTTTCATTCGTCAGAAAGTTTACCGTGTCTTCATGTTCATTTTTATAAGGTGTCGACAGATACTTACCAGGAAGACTAGCACACGAGATGGTTTGGAATGCAACTGCAAATATGCAGGGCAGTGAGGGTCATAACATTGCCCTAGACCTCGTCAATGAGTTTGTGAACAACGATTTCAAAGGTTAGTATGTCAAGATTATGACACATATAACTATCTATATCTCAGTAGATAATAATAATAATAATAATAATAATAATAATTAATATAAGTATTATATAGAAATAATAACGCTAATAATAATAGGTTCAATTTCCGTGAAAATTTCACCATAAAGAAATTTTGGGTCGAAAAGACCAAATATGATATCGATTTCACTGCCCCATGTTTCCATGGTAACCATTTTAGGGGTTAAAAGTTTTTCTAATATCCCATGAAAAGTAACTTTGATTGATATGAAAATTACCCAGTGGGGGAGTTCGGGTCAGAGAACATAAAAACCAAACTTATCTTAATGTTTTGAGTTGCCATGGTAACTATTTTGGGATTGAAAATGTTACTTTTTCCCTAATTGCTATTAAAGAACTATTGATTGATGTAAGAAAATGCTAATAAGGGTTTTTCTTGTTAGCACACCAAAAAAAATCACTCATTTTAATGTGATATGTTTCCATGGTAACCATTCAGGAGTAAAAATTACCAGTTTTTCAAAGATTCTACCTAGAATCCAGTAACCAACAGAATATATTATATCAAAGGGATATTTTTGGTTAGAAAGACCAAATATCCAGTGTAAAAATCCAGTAATCAACAGAAATATTATACCCAAGGGTTATATTGGGTTAGAAAGAAAAAACATGATATGCATTTTTACTACCCTGTGTTTCCAGTAACCTATTTGCGTTTTAAAATCTCAAAGTTTTTCCAAATTCCATTAAAAGTAATCCCAGTTACTATGCAAATGCTCTCCTAAGTGTATTTATCACAGCATGAACTCCATGTTCATTTTAATTTCATGTTGCCATGGTAACCATTTAGGTAACCACAGGTTTTTGTTATTTAAAACCATGCATATTTTAGATCAGGGGTATCTTTTTTCGTTAACCAGACAAGAAAAGGCTATTTTACGAGATTCTGCCCATGAAGTGAATTTTCTAGTCTTTTGATGTGTATACTAGCACACCTTTAATACCCAAGGTAACAGGTATAATGGACGACTGTGGGACTCAAAAGTTTTGTGACCTATTAAACAACCCGTTTCACTCACAGAGTTGTATGCAAATTTTAAAAGTCGCTATGACAACCTGACAACAACATGGCCTTTTCAGCACTGAGACATACTGCAGCAGGGCTAAAAATTGGCCATGGCCCTCCTGCCGGGAGATGGCATAATTTCTGTGTCATTGTGATTGATACATTATCATCAAAATGCAACGAGAATGCGTTTTTCTTGGCCATCGTTTCCTGTGCCTGTCATTCAAGTGCGTCAGTTCAGATATTGAAACTTTGTTGCAAAGTTCCACCGCACGGCCGGTCATCTTCGTAATTTCCAGAACAAAGTCACATAATGTGCCCAGCTGGGTTTGACTGCATTTATCTACCTCGTCCCAAAGTGACGGACGGATCTTTCAACCTTTCAGCTTGGTGAAAAACGCATTTATTGATTCGCCAAAGGCGGATTCGCTTATTTTTGCACAAGTGCTACATGGACATAGGAAAAAATTTCGACTCACCCTAGCCCTCTCGATTGTTGAATACCACCACGGTCCATGATGAGAGTTCTCGAATAAAAAACTGAAGCCGTGCTCAAATACAAATGTCTTCTCATTAAATTACGTCATTCTTGATATACAATAGTTAGCATTCCAAATCTGTCACCCAGTTTTTTTAAAGTTTGAAGAAGGGCGGCATTTCCATCTGAATGATTCCATCGCATATTAGGGATGGACCATTAGACCTTGGGAGGGGGGTGGTCATAATGAAATTGTGAAAAATTTTTTTTACTATTGTAAATTTCTGAAATTTTTTTTCTCCAATTGAGATTAGCTGTGCAAATTTTTTTTTTCAGAGTAAATTTTCAGATTTATAATTTTTTTTTCGTTCGTCGCTGTCTGAAGATAAAGAGGGCAAACATGTGAGCACCACAAGCGGCCACGCAAGCGGTCACTGGGAAGAGGTCAGGAGAGGGGTGTCCCCCTGCTGCTGTTGGAGCTTTTGAAAAATAGAGATTAAAATGGTGTTATGTGGTGGCACTTGGGGAGTATTTTTGCAGAGGGAGGTCAGGAGGGGGTGTCCCCCTCCTGCCGTTGGAGCTTTTGAAAAAAAGAGATTAAAATGGTGTTATTTGGTTGCACTTGGGGAGTATTTTTGCGGGGGGTGGTCAGGAGGGGGTGTCCCCCTCCTGCTGTTGGTGCTTTTGAAAAATAGAGATTAAAATGGTGTTATTTGGTGGCACTTGGGAAGTATTTTTGCCAGGGGAGGTCAGGAGGGATGTGTCCCCCCTCCTGCTGTTGGAGCTTTTGAAAAATAGAGATAAAAATGGTGTTATTTGGTGGCACTTTGGGAGCATTTTTTTCGGATTACACATCTTCCTCTGAAACATGGTCTTCTTGCACCTCAGTAGCTTTATATAGTTTTGAAAATTGACTATTTTGGTTTCCTGGCTTCCCTTTCTACTGCGTGGTGAAATGTCAACATTCACCCCACCAAACATCATGCATATCTCTTGATTTACAATTGATTTTGACAAGCTTAGAAGCTAAATTAAGCTAAATAATATAGTGAAATTTGCATATTTGTGTTTTTAGAGCAATTGTTGCCCTTTTTTGATCAAAACATCTATTTCTCTGTAGCAGCATGTCCAAATTGATTGGATATGTATAGATGTGTTGAAATTTCAATATTTGTCTTTTTGGGCAATTTATGCCATTCATGGTCAAAAAATCTGTATTCTCTGAAAGGGCTTGTCCAATTTCTTTGAATTTTGCTACACAAAAACGATTAACCATGCAGATTTATTCAGTATTTGCTATCGAGAAACTTTCAAAGTTCAACCCTTTTATGTGTTTTTGTGTTGGGATTTGTTGGATAGATGGCATTCTATGTAGTGTATTGTTGAATGTTAAAACATGTGTTGCTGTTGTTATTTGAGGCTGTTTTTTGAGAAAAAAGAATTGAAAATGCCTTTTTAAAAGCAAAATAATACATAATGACTTGATATGTTGTTTTATCATTATTGACGTGTTTCTACTTGTTCACCCATTCTTGAATTCATCATTGTAATAAAATGCTGTGAAAAAAATGAAACTGATGTGGCCTGCATCTGTTTACCTTGATCTTAAAAGGCAAATACAACTTTCTGTCTTGACAACCATACCATAGTTTCAATGTTTTACCTAGTGTACCTGCTTGGTTTGTACGCAGGAAACAAGTAGAAAACAGGCATTATAATTTCATAATTTTCAAGTGATCAGAATACAAAAGTCCTGAAAAGATAAGATAATCACAACTTCCAGTATTAGGGATACAGTCACTCTAAATGTATAAATTAAAATTAAAAATGTGCCGGGAGGATGTATTAAAAATACAGAAAGTTGCTTACTGTCGGTAAAATCTAAAAAAATTCAAAATTTTAAAGACTTTTGCAGATTTTTTTTTACGCCTTTGTCTTCTTATTTTTTTTTATTTTGCAAACTAGTTTGAAGATTTTTTTTCCTAACTTTCTGCTCTGAAATTTTTTTTTTTCTGTTTTTGACCACCCCCCTCCCAAGATCTAATGGTCCGTCCCTTATCCGGTAATATGTACACTGTACAGTAGAAATACTATATACGCTCCAGGTACGTATAACTATAAGCTAAATAGGGCCTACTCCACAAAATGGCCACAGGCGGCGTGAACTTTCTGAAAGGATTTCCTAAACGTCCTACTTGTTACCTTAGAGACTCACATGTGATGTCCTGAAAAGTATTCTCTGCTGTAATTCCAGTTTCTGTCAACATGCAAAGCTGAACGACATGATTATAGCACGAGACGTAGTGTACAGACTACACATTCACTCGCACGTTCACTCAATTGCGCATGCTCATATTGGCAGACTACACTGGCAAAAGAGTGCGCATGCGTAAAGTTATATTTTTAGCACAGATCTCGCGGAAACTCATGCCTTTGCTCTATTTCCATCCCAAAACTTCCTTGATTGCTTACATTTACTAGTAATGCACATGAACAAAATAAAACCAACAACTTCAGCATAGGGAGAGGGTTTATGGTTTTCGCCACAACTACAAATTCCATGCTGAAGATACGCTTACAAGGCCAATTACACTGGCATAGACTCTCCACAGTCGCTGTGCCTTGTTTTGTGCATGCCCACGACTGCCACGATGGGCCTGCATTCGAAGGCTACGCTGTGCAGCTCAGCAGCTGTGAGCATTCGCTGCCAGACACAGCAACTGTCAGTTTTTGCAAGTATATGAATATTCATAAGGGTAGTGATGTCAAAAGGAACACCTCACTGGGCGGGGAGAATATACGTACGGCAATTAGAAGTCACCCCTATTGACAAAATTAAAATAAACAACACCTCTTTTTCAGAATTCCCACAGTTTCAATGAACAGTTATTAGATTTCTATATAATACTTATAGCCCCTAAACTTGTAATAATAATAATAATAATAATAATAATAATAATAATAATTAATATAAGTATTATATAGAAATAATAACGCGAATAATAATAGGTTCAATTTCCATGAAAATTTCACCTTAAGGGTATTTTGGGTCAAAAAGACCAAAAATGATATCGATTTCACTGCCCCATGTTTCCATGGTAACCAATTTAGGGGTTGAAAATTCCAATTTTTCTAATATCCCATGAAAAGTTACTTTGATCGTTATGAAAATTATCAAGTGGGGGAGTTCGGGTCAGACAACACAAAAAACCAGACTTATTTTAATGTTTGGAGTTGCCATGGTAACCATTTGGGATTGAAAATGTTACTTTTCCTATTAAAGAACTATTGATTGATGTAAAAAATTGATAATAAGTTTTTTGGTTAGCACAGCAAAAAAAATCACACTCAGTTTAATGTGAGATATTTCCATGACAACCATTCAGGAGTAAAAATTACCAGTTTTTCAAAGATTCCACCTAAAATCCAGTAATCAACAGAATGTGTTATATCAAAGGGATATTTTGGGTTAGAAAGACCAAATATCCAGTGTAAAAATCCATTAATCAACAGAAATATTATACCAAAGGGTTTTTTAGGTTAGAAAGACAAAATATGATATCTATTTTACTGCCGTGTGTTTCCAGAGCAACCTATTTGTGTTTTAAAATTTCATTTTTTTTTCAAAATTACATGAAAAGTAATCCCAGTAACTATGCAAATGCTCTCCTAAGTGTATTTATCACGGCATGAACTCCATGTTCATTTTTGTTTTATGTTGCCATGGTAAGAAATTTGGGAACCACAGCTTATTTTATTTAAAACAATAGACCCTTGAGAGGGTCTACGTTAAAGTATAATTCACTGTTTTTTATTTATTCTATGGATTTCTAAGTAACAACTTTTAACGTTTGTTCTAGAATAATCGCAAGAATACCAATCCATAATCCAATAACACTAGGTCAGAATATGCAAGGCAATAGTTGTAAACATAGACACAAAACAGCACAGAACAGACAGTAAATAATAATAATAATTGTAATTTCTTTGCCTTCATTCTAGGCAAGATAATGTACATTGCGGCCATTCTTGTCAAAATTATTTTCCGTTTATTTTAGTGTGTTTGAATTAATTTTACATAGACCAGAAATAATTTTTCAAGCATTTTTAATTTTGTTTCATGCAGTCATCCCAAATAAGTGTTATAGAGTATAGTACCAACTTATTATGCCTTCAAATTAATTTTATGTGCTAAAATTAATTCTACTTGTATCTCAAATTAATTTTATGAATCCAATTCTCCTTATTACCCGATGTACCATTATTTATCAGAAGCAGTAACAGTAGCGCACAGTTTTTTTTGTTTTATTGAAAACATAATTCACTGGTACTTATTTATTTTATGGATTTATAATTAACGACGTATAATAATGTTCATTTTATAATAATTTATTTTGATTTCTTTGCCTCATTCCAGGAAGAATAATGAAGACAAATTATTTCTGATTGTTTAACTAAAGTAAAATTATGGCCATGCAGTGGTGCATTATTTTTTGTGTGACCTGGCGTGACTCCATAAACTCAATGATTCTGATGATTAGCTAGATCTCCCCTTTCCATGGTAGCAATGACTAAATTTGAACATGGTCCCTGTGTACCTTTAAACATTTTTTTTAAACCCCGCAGGCCAAGACAAGGGGAAATGTTACAAGTTAAATGTTTCATGTTTAATATTGCCCAGGGCTCGAAATTAACTTTTTTCCCCTGGTAGTCCGCTTGGAAAACCATATTCTGAAGTTGGTAGCCCGGTGACACTGGCTGGTAGCCCATGCATATCTTAGATCAGGGGTATCTTTTTTCGTTAACCAGACAAGAAAGGGCTATTTTACAAGGTTCTGCCCATGAAGTGAATTTTCTAGTCTTTTGATGTGTATACTTGCACACCTATAATGCCCAACGAAACAGGTGTAATGGACGACAGTAGGACTCAAACGTTTTGTGACCTATAAACAACCCGTTTCATTCTCACAGTTGTATGCAAATTTTAAAGTCGCCATGACAACATGACAACAATATGGCCTTTTCAGCACTGAGACATACTGTAGCAGGGCTAAAAATAGACCATGGCCCTTCTGTTGGGAGGAGGCATAACTTCCTCGTCATTGTAATTGATACATTATTATCAAAATGCAACGAGAATGCGTTTTTATTGGCCATCGTTTCCTGTGCCTGTCATTCAAGTACGTCAGTTCAGATATGGAAACTTTGTTGCAAAGTTCCACCGCACGGCCGGTCGTCTCCAGAACAAAGTCATACTATCGCAAATTTCTATGCCAAGCTGGGTTTGACTGCATTTATCTAGCTCGTTCCAAAGTTACGGACGCATCTTTCAACCTTTCAGCTAGGTGAAAAACGCATTTATTGATTCGCCAAAGGCCTGTGGACTCGCTTATTTTTGCACAAGTGCTACATGGACATAGGAAAAAGTTGTTGGATACTCACTGTGTCTGTGAATCCGCCATGATGAGAGTTCTCAAATCAAGAAATGTTGCCGAGCTCGAATACAAATGTCTTCTCATTAAATTACGTCATTGTTATACAAGAGTTAGCATTCCAAAGTCTGTCACCCTAATTTTTTCAAAGTTAGGAGAAGGCCGGCATTTCCATCTGAATGATTGAACGACGTAAAAAGGCAAAATTCCATCGCATATTATCTGGCAATATGTACAGTAGAAATACTGTATACCGTCGCTCCAGGTACGTATAAGCTTACACTCCACAAAATGGCCACAGGCGGCGTGAACTTTCTGAAAGGATTTCCTAAACGTCCTACTTGTTACCTTAGGGACTCACTTGTGACGTCCTGAAAAGTATTCTCAGCAGTAATTCCAGTTTGTGACATGCAAAGCTCAACGACAAGATTATAGCACGAGACTTGGTGTACAGACTACACATTCATGAGCAGGTAAACTTAATTGCGCATGCTCATATTGGCAGACTACACTGGCAAAGTAGCGCGCATGCGTGAAGGTATATTTGCAGCAAATACACTGTCACAAGACAATTGGCATAGACTCTCCACAGTCGCTGTGCCTTGTTTTGTGCGCGCCCACGACTGCCACGATGGGCCTGCATTCGAACACCTCTTTTTCAGAATTCCCACAGCTTCAATGAACTGTTATTAGATTTCTATATAATACTTATAGCCCCTAAACTTGTAATAATAATAATAATAATAATAATAATGATAATAATAATAATAATAATAATAATAAAGTAAACAAAATAAAGAGATATTAAAGTCGCCCATTTTTCATGAATTTTGTTTGATGAAAGATACTACTTATATTGTTTGACATGTTGAAAGATACTGAATAAATGGGTGAGCATACATATGTTCGACTCCGGTTTCAGACACGATGCATGAAACCATGGCAAAAATGAATTAATGGTCATGACCAGTAATTCATTTTCGCGATAGTTTCATGTATCGTGTCTGAAACCGGGTCAAATATACGCATGGTCACCCAATCATTCAGTAATTTTCAAAATGTCAAACAATGTAAGTAGTATCTTGCATCAAACAAAATTCATGAAAAATGGCCGACTTTGTCCCTTTAACTTTCCAATTTTTTGCAATATAACAAACGGTATTAACACAGAACCTTAAAGGAGCGCATTTATGAATCAGCACGTAACCCATCATATTAACGAAAAATATCCACTATTTAGTGCAAGGCTGATATTTTCTACACTTACTGGTTTGAACTCTTCTTTATCCAGGCACTCTTTTGTTCCCGATATCCATGAAATATAGTAAAATTTACTTGGAATTTTCGAAATTGTGAAAACATCTAGAGTACGTCTGTTTTCTCTAGCAATTGTGGGTTATCGAACACACGTATTTTTCTTTGGCTAACTTTCTACCGAGGATGTATGGCTTTCTTTTTGAGTACGTTGTGTCATTTTAAGTTTATTTTAGAGCATATTCAACATATCAAAAAATTCACTCAAAAATATCACTCAACAGTAACAAAGACACTATGTTTATTTTCTTTCAGAGAATCTAAAACACAGTCGAGGGCAATACACTGATCTTCAAGTTGCGAGGTGCAGCCAGATCATCGGAACACTGCGAAAATCCGTAGAATCTGTGTACTCTGTGAATGTGATAGATAAATACCTTCCAAAATCAAATTACAACAAGGTAGATTATAAAACCGACTTAAATAAATTTGTCAAAGAATATAAAGTATATTCACTCTCAGGGTAGGGCCCATGCCGGCTTTCCCGGCTTCAGAAACGAAATCGTTGTAAAAAATAAACTAAAGTTAAAAGAGCCATTTCAAAAATATAGCAGAACTTTAGACAGATTCAGAGACGTCTTGCCGATCGACTGAATGTAGTATCGACAAGTTGAATGTATGCTGTTTAACTTGCGATGCGGAGTAATACCAACAATAGCATGTCGATTTTGAAATTAATAAAGGTACGTATCTGAAATTATCAAAATTTACAACTAGAAATATAGATCAATGGTTGAAGAAAAAATAAACATGTTCACATTTATTTCCTTCATACAATGAGTAAATTGTAATTTTTCTAATGAGTTCACCATCTATAATGATTATTTTTCATTGTTTTTATTGATGATATACTAGCAGCCGATAAATCAAGGTAGCCATTGCAAAATTATGTTTTCCAAAGATGATTCTTCATATTCATGCTTTTTTATGGTCTGTTTTCACATTTTTACATTTGCAACGTGACCTGCATAGGGAACAGCATAAACACATATCGCATTTACAGCTTTCGCAAATTGAATGGCATATTTGCTTTTGGTTGAGTTTTTCAAAATAGGTTTGTTCCATGCCTTCGACAAATAATGCCTTGAGTATGTCTACACGACAGCAATGGGCGTCGGATTTCTGCGACTTCTCACAAACCATCTTTATGTCGTCACTACAATATCTGAGTGAACGAGGAAGAGCATATAGGTAAGCTTCTGACCTACATCCATCTCCACCCGCCCTCCAAACCTCTTGCCAATATTGTAACAGACTATCACTAGCTCCCCAATGAATGACTCTTCTGATATCAGGAATATCTACGCCCATCCCAAATGCTACTGTAGTGCGCCGTGTGTTGGCAGTCTTTCTGTGTGCTCTGGATTTTATTGACTTTAACGCATTATTTAATGGAACGATGACCAATAAGTCCGATGGTAGTTGTCAGTGAAAGTACCAGGAATGTGGTGAAAGTTGTTTTCGTCTCGGTAGTGGCATACTCAGTGAGTAATCCATATCTGAATTACTGTGTATTTCAATCTGTGGAAATGAACATGGTGGACATCACTGCTAGCAAAGACAATAGAGCGAACTTGATCGATAGAATTTGTTATTCAAATGAGGCACTTCATGCACTTCGAACATCTGCAGAAATATCAAGACCTTTACGATGCATACTGAAAGACACTGGTATTTTGAAACGAAATCGGGGTAAACGAGCTGGTAAAAACGCCAAATTCGACCCTGGGATGTAAACAATGGTGTGCATGTCGCAAATTTACTTTATCCCGATGTTATAAAAAATCAACAGAGAAATACCGTAGCCGCCTTGAAACTTGCATTGGTGAATGTACGATCGATAAGAAACAAATATCAAGTTTTCCGTGATCACCTAGTTGAAAACAACGTTCTTGACATTTGCGTCATCACAGAAACCTGCTTGAAAGAATGTGATTCAGCAGTAAGATCAGCTTGTCTTCCATCTGCATACAACATTAGTGATCATCCAAGAGAAAACAGAACTGATGGAGGAGTTGGTATAGTTTATCGCGAGGACTTGTTTGAAGTGAGAAAGGTACGAGCAGGAGAGGAAAACTCGTTCGAATATGCAGAGTGGACAGTCAATCACAACAATACCACGATTAAGTTGGTGACGATATATAGACCTCCTTATTCAAGATTACACCCAGTCCACGTCAATGCATTCTTGGAAGATTTTGAAAACTACCTCGATGAGACATTAGATTGCAATCTACCTGTACTGATCTGTGGGGATTTCAATATTCATGTGAACAATATTGACGACCAGTCAGTAAGTAAATTCAATGACATTTGCCAGTCGAGAGATTTAGTACAACATGTATCTGTTCCGACTCACGAGTCTGGTAACACACTTGATCTCATTATAACACGCGACGATAACAGGTTAGGCATCACCAGTTGCTGATCAATACATCTGAGATCACTGCTTCGTGTTTGCAAACCTTATGAGCATTTCGCGTCACATCGAAGAAAAGGTTATAACCTTTCGAAAATACAAGAAGATTGAAAAAGCAGCCTTCAGAAATGACATATATCTTTCACCACTTTGTGATCAGGCCGTTTTATCGAGCAGTAATGTAGACAAATTGGTCATGATCTATAACTCTGTGCTAAGTCAACTTCTAAATAAACACGCCCCTTTGACTATCAAGCGGCTAGCAACAAGACCTTCTCTCCCTTGGATCAACGATCAAATAAGACTCACAAGACGGCTTAGAAGACGCGCGGAACGGAAATGGAGAAAACATCAAAACTATAACAGTAGATTGACTTTCAAACAGTTTCGAAACAAAATGACAAATAGACTCAATCAGGCCTGTACTGAATACTACTCAAACAAGATTGCTGAATGCAATGGTGATCAGAGGAAGCTATATGGGATAGTGAACTCGCTCATGAAACCACCAAATACATCATCATCAACATTGCCAGACCATGCCTCTAAAGCTGAACTGACAAACAGATTCAACGATTTTTTTTGACGATAAAGTCACCAATATACGACAGAAATTGGATGCCCAAGCTGGGAATAGTAAGACAGACTTATTCAACACCAGGATTATTGACAACAAATTCGATAACTTCAAACTCGTAACATCTGATGAAATTAAGAAGCGCAAAATGAAAGCACCATCGAAAAAGTGCGCAAGTGACCCTTTTCCAACATGGTTACTGAAGCAATGCGTTGACATCTTACTGCCTGTCATCACCTGCATGATCAATCGTTCCCTTCAAGATGGCATATTTCCAGATGTCTGGAAGGAGGCAACCGTCATACCATTGGTCAAAAAAGCAGCTGGCGGTACCGACCTGTCCAATTACAGACCAGTTAGTAACCTTTCATTCATCTCCAAACTAGTTGAACGGGTTGTTGTCGATCAACTGACCAGTCACATGCAAATCAGCGCCCCGCTACCAGTTTATCAATCAGCATACAGACAACATCGCAGTACAGAGAATGTTCTCAGTAACGTAATGACGGACATCTTTGAATGTATGGGTCAGAAACAAGTCGCTCTTCTGGTTCTTCTTGATCTCAGTGCAGCCTTTGATACAGTTGACCACAAAATCTTATTGAAAACAATGGAACATAAATTTGGCATACAGAATGCAGCTCTCTCATGGTTAGCCTCTTACCTTACCAATAGATCACAGAAAGTTCTCATATCTGACAGTTTATCTGATAGTGTTACTCTTAAGTTTGACGTTCCACAAGGGTCATGCCTGGGCCCGGTCCTTTTCACCGCCTATTCGAGTACACTGTTTAGCGTCATAAGTAACCACATGATTACTTCATATGGCTATGCTGATGACACGCAGCTTTTGAAAGTGTTTAAACCTCGAATGGAAGATGAATCTGATGCTGTAAAGTGTATAGAGAAGTGTGTTCTTGATATACAACATATAGACTGAAGTTAAACGAGAACAAAACTGAAGTTATGCTCTTAGGGACAAAACAACAATTAGCTAAAATAAGAAGCAAGCATATTGATATCGGAGGTAATCAGATCAAATTAGTTGACCACGTCTGCAATCTTGGAGGCTGGCTTGACTCAAATCTATCGATGTCTTTTCACGTTAACCAAGTTTCCAAGAAAGTCAACCATAACTTATATAATCTACGTCGTATTCGTAAATACTTGAATCAGAAAGCTTGTGAAACTTTGGTCCATTCTCTCGTCAGTTCTCATCTTGATTATGCAAATCTGATATTGTATGGAATGCCGCAGTACTTGTTCGATCGATTGCAGCGAGTACAGAATAATGCTGCACGACTAGTAAAAGGTCTGAGAAAAAATGGCAGAATATCAAAATCTCTCATTTAGCTTCACTAAATGCCTGTAAAGGCGAGAGTCGATTTTAAAGTAATTTTGCTAGCTTTTAAGGCCTTGAATGGCAAAGCACCCATGTATATTCAGGATTTGTTCACACCTACCAGCAATACATGTTACAATTTACGTAACGATAGTATTCACAATCTTCTTGTACCTCGTTCATTTAATACACTCAACAATAGAGCGCTCACTATTTGTGGGCCAAAACTATGGAACTCAATTCCCAGACAACTAAAGTTAACCACTGACATCGATCTTTTTAAACATGAACTTAAAACACATTTGTTTAAACAGTACTATAAATTGTAGGGACCAATTGCAATGTGCCTTTTTAACCAACAGCTTTAGCCCACCTTTTAACATTGTATCCAGTTTTATTATTCGTTTTCAGCAGTGATTTTTAACTTGAAGACTTTTTTATGGTTTTTATTAATGTGTGTAGCGCTTTTGAATATTAAGGAATAGAAAAGGCGCTCTAGAAAATAAATAAACTTTAAACTTTAAACTTTACTGTGCAAATCACGCATCTCAAAGTTCCGTTAGGCTCAGCAAATCCCCCAAGAACTCTTTCCTGGTCACTTTGACCAATACCGGCGTGATAGATATCAAGAAGGCGATTCTTCACTGTCCTCACTCCGTCTCTGTAGGCCGCATATCCGAGTTCTGCCATTAACGTTGTCACCGTGAACACCTTGCCACACTGTACAATGGTTCTAAATGGAAGCGGATATATATATATATATATATATATATATATATATATATATATATATATATATATATATATTATGAAAGTTCATTGCAAGTATTGCTGGCAGAGTGCTCGATGGTACGAATCCAGAGCAAAATATTGTAGTGTTAACGGGAACTAAGGCAGTTTCAAGGTAGGCGTTGTATTACTGGTCAGTTTCGTGTAGGTAGAACCTACACTCATCAGATACCGTAGCATATTGAACAAGAACGCGGTGCTCAACAAAAATTATGCGTTGTACTGGACTGAATATGCAAATGAGCCTGAAGTTGAATGGCAGTGGAAAAAAGAATGGGGTGTGACAGGTGGTGATGATTTGTCTGTCTCATGAATAACAGTCAGCACCGCGTTCTTGTTCAATAGGCTACGGTATCTGATGAGTGTAGGTTCTACCTACACGAAACTGACCAGTAATACAACGCCTACCTTGAAACTGCCTTAGTTCCC
>LD343046.1:76040-89066 GCA_001465055.1 Ptychodera flava | reverse complement strand
AAATAGTAGAAAGTGAGCAACCAGCTGAAAGTTAGTCGAGGAGACCTTAACCGCATACATTTGCATCTCATTGTCGGCTACATGGACTGTGTGCCAGCAGAGGGTATCGGTAATAGGGAATCCCGAAACTGCGATACTGCGCTTTCGACTGTCACTTCGTGTGGTTTATTTTTTTACACGCGGATGCTTACAGCGGCCTAGATAGCAGTTAGCAGTGTGGTCTGATCGCAGGTCAACCTGCCAACTCTGAGGTTAACAGTACCCTCCATTAACCTCAGACCCAAGGTTTTTCTATACGGTGTACGCAAACGGGATGGAAGTTGTCTATGGTCGACCGGTTTTTAGACATCTTTCAGTAAGTCGAATAACATTATCAACTGCTTGTTTGCAACAATATGAGGTCAAAAGATACAAATAATGTCCCTTTAAGGAGAAAAATGGATAGGTTTTATCATGCCAATTGTATTTATGAATGTCGTTTAAATATGCAAAAGAAGTGATGAAACGTTGTCAAGGGAGTGTATTCGCTGGGCTAAAATCTTGCACGTTTTATGAAAGGTATTGTGCTTAAAAAGATGAAATGGAGTGGAAGCACAAATTAACACTGCACTCAAGCTATGTTGTTGATAGGATGACTCGTTAGCCGAAATCACTTTTAAATTATCCGACGGGTTTATTAAAGGGCAAAAGTCACTCTTTTTCGAGAATCTTTTCATGATTTTGTTTAATACAAAAAGTAGTTTGTCCTGTTTGACTTCTTGGACCATGCTGAAATACACTGGTCAAATTTGCACAACGTCAACTCTGCTTGCAGCCAAACAAGATCAAACATTCAGTAAAACATTTTACGTTTTGTACCAAAAAATCAAGTTCCGCTTCCACAACTGTCAACATGCATGATTGAACATACACACTGTCACAGAAAGTTTGGACTTCACGTAAGCTTTACAATTAAAGCTTACTTGGCAGTGCCTTTCATATCGATAACTTTGGCAGCTTTCTCTTACAATGTGGCAATGTTTACTTGTCACATGTACAGGAAAGCGAGTTCGTCAGAAACGAAATCATCTACTTGCATTCAGCAAAGGGGCGATTTTAGACATCTTGTCAGCTATGTACTGTTATCATTTTGTACACTGACTTTATACAAGTATTCCATGTTTTCTAGATATCCCAAAACGGTAAAAAGAGCAACTTCGTCCCTTTAACAATTAAATTAGAAGTGCACTGGGACAGATATGGGGACTCTCAAATGTTTACGATACTTTTTTACTCCACTGCTTTTGAGGATTCATTTTTAAGCATATTGCATAAATGAAGTTTTCACCATCTTGTTTTTGTGAACATCAAAACTCTGATTTTTCCCTGTGCAATTAACACAGGAATAGCAGCCTTTTTGACTTTCAGACGTTGGTAAATTTCGGGATATTTTTCTCTGGTACCAAAATTTAGATGGCAAACCCTGATTTGTATTCTTGATTTTGAAAGAGACATGTTTAGAGATTTCTTCAGGAAAGTTTGAAAAAAGTTCACATCTTTCAATTCTGATGCCAGTAGAACAACAGTTTTTTTTTTCAAATTTGAAGAGTTGGCAGGCCAGTACGAATCATGCTGGATCGTGATGAAGACATGTGTACCACAGGAACTCGACACCCAATGTTGGTTAGATACAAAATTGGCTTTATAAACAGTGGGCATATTCAAGCCCTTGAGGTTAATTGTTACATCAATGGCGGTTTTTCCAAGGATCTTTCAATAGCGGTAAGTGGATATTTAACAATTCTAAGTTCATTCCCTGTGCTTTATCATTTGACTTTAGTCAACATCATCTGGTATTCATGAAAATGGCTGTCAGATTCTCAGAAAAGGTTGCAGATCAAATGCATGGGTAAAGAGGCAATTGCTGTAACTTTTCATGTTTTCACTAATTTTGTTTTGTATGTCAACTGCAGTTTCTTGTTCTACTCCCAAAGTATGTTGAGATACACTGTGTTGGGTTTGTCAACTTAGCCTGTGACATGGATATATCGTTATTGTTAACAAGTTAATTCTGGTCCTGACTAGAATCCAAATATGAAAATAACAGTTCATTTTACACGTATAGACATGTAGACAAGCTATATAGTTGGTGTCGTGGGAGTAGAACAAGAACTTACAGTTGACATGCAAAACAAAAATAGTGAAAGATCACCAAAAATTACAGCTACTGGCCCTTTAAATGTTATCTAGACAAATTACAAACAACAGATCCAATTTACACACATTGGTACGTGCAGTCTTGACTTTGCATTGTGAATTACTAAATACGTGATTGGTTACAGGTAAAACTGTTGGCGTCATCAAATAATTTGTTTTCAAGATCACTCTTTGGTGACTACGCATAATCCTAGGTCTGACACTTAACATTTCAAACTTCTCAAAGGTGTTAGGTGCACAAATTGTAATATTACAAATTACTCAAAAAACCAGTGTAAAACTTAAAAAGAAAATCAGATGAGCTTACATTTGTAGCTTAAAATGACCTTACTTCACGATCCAATTATCGCAAATTAGTTCAAAGTGTGTCTTTAAGAATTTGTTAGTCCCTGTAATAGTCCCAACATCAATATAAGACCTATTATTATATGTACACTGCCAAGATGTCTTATATTGATAACAAATATAGGATTTATCTGCTTGTCGTTCTACATCTCGACAACCCGCACCTATGTCATCAATTTTGGAGCATAGGAATGTTTTTATTTGGACCCTCCCTGTGTTTGTCAATGTGAAAAACTACATGCCAGGTGGTACATCCTGGGATCTAAATTTGTGGTTGCGTATCTTAAAATTTCGAAAACGCAGTCACCGTCATAATTATGAGAGCCTGACAAAATACATCCACTCAAGTTTTGAGTCTGTAGGTGTTTTAGTTTTATGCCAATATAACGCTTTGTATTCTTATATGTAGACTCAACTGCCAACTGGACTTTTCTCTATTTCATGCAGTTTCCACTGCAATAAAGGGGGGGGGGGGTTTAAGTGGCACGTCCAGGCCACACGGGGAGCGTCTGAAAGTCGTGTTGTGAAATCAATATTTTCATAGTCAACAACAACAATAATTAGACAATGGAAAAAAACGAGGGTTCTAGGACAGTTACCACCCAGACAATACCCCCTGGACAATCACCACCAGACATTTACCCTCGGCTAATTACCACCAACCAGTGACCACCGAGACATTTAACACCAAAGACATTTACCACTCGGACACTTACCTCCTAACACTATTTATAACGACAATATTGCTTTGTCGAAAATGATGTCAAATGGGAAATGATAAATAAGAAGGTTACTGAACAATCGCGAAGACTGCGTGCACATCTTTTCCAGTACTGTCTCCCGCTGAGTGCCACGTTTTACACCTTGTACTATGCCTCGCAAGTGTTACCATATATGTACTATGCCTATCACGGAATCGAACCTGGAACGCCTGAACTAAAGATTCCCAGAATTACCACTTCGCCAGGCTCAATTGTCTGAGGCCGTTAGTTGAAATGTTTATCTTAACTTTGACACTGAATGTCTAACCATGCATTATATAATAAAGGGATACTATAAATGACATTAAAATAACAACTATATGGCGTTAACGAAGTGAAATAACGTCTCTATACGAATCATTTTATTTGCTTACCCTAAACCTAACCTTGACCCTAACACTAGGCAACTAATAAGATTTGTCTCTTTTTCCATTTTTGTATTTTTTAGTCAAAACCGAGTTGCATCGGAAGTTACACACGTCTTGAGTTTCATGTTTTGCGTGTACAATGTGTGTTAGATGTTTCATAAAATATTTACGAATTCCTTCATCACCAACATATAAAATACACTCCACAAGGCTGTTTTAATCATAGACAGTGTCTATGCATTGTCAAAACAAAGTTGAAACTGTTTGAAAAGAAAGATAATGAATCAAACGTCCTTTAAGATTAACTTTAAAGAGAGAGAGAGAGGGTAATTGCCGGTTGGTAAGTGTCTTTTGTGGTAAGTGTCAGAGTGATAAGTGTCCGGTCGTAAATAGCCGGGTGGTAAATTGTAGGTGGCAAATATTCGCGGACTAAATGTCCCGGGATAGCTGTTCTGTTACCAAACTGAGAGCGTAACTTCTCACGTCCCCAGTGCGCTGGGAGTGTGAGAACACAGTGTGAGAACAATTTGTTCTCACACTCTGTATTGTTGCGCGACCGAACACCTAGTATGTGAAACGTATTTTGATTGGTCAAATCTGCTCAGCGCTCAGTTCTCTGTACGAATTATTTGACGAATAGAACATCGCGTAATGTACAACTGGCACTATAGGGGACAGACGACTGAACTGCAGAGTGAACAGGTTGTTCTAGATTTGAGTACGGTCAGCGCGGCGTCGGCAACAAATACACGGAGGATGACCGCTTTTATGTTGTAACGGGAGAATTCAGGCCATTACAAACCTATCGGCTATTTACGCTCGTCGACATATTTTCTGGAGAAGAACTGACTTGACAGCGATACAGTTAGCGAAAGACTTCGATGAGCGAGCCATTTGCACACGGGGCTGTAGCAGACGACAGCTTTCACGCAATGTCATCAACAGATGGCCACCAGAGCTGTTTCGCAACATTTTCCTCAGATGACCTGGAGAATTTTGTGGCTGACCAACAAAACAAAATTGCCATATCGGTAATATACATGTTAACGTGTTTGATATGCTCATCAATGAACGGAACTTCATTTTTCTTTGCGGAACGATACAAATGAAACAAGTGCAATCGGGTGCTGGTTATTTTGATAGTATAAACCTACCACAATAAAATGCAATTTTCTAAAGATATTGGAGGGACGTGAGAAAAATAATCCCACACCCCGACGGGTTGGGATGGAATGTCTCACACTCGTTGGGGAATTCTGTCTCACACTCGCCTTCGGCTCGTGTGAGACAGAATTCCCGAACTCGTGTGAGACATTCCATCCCAACCCGTTGGGGTGTGGGATTCTATTAGTCTCTTTATTCCCAAAGAATCGCTTCAAGAATTTTCAGAAACAATGAACTACAATCTGGTCGCATTACCATATGTTATGCAAGCACAAGCATTGCAACCAGAGTCTTGCAGAGCCAGCTCGACTTGCGTTATATTGTCCACATTTTTGAGATTCAGTCGATTTTCGTTATTGAAAAATAGCATATCAATGTCAATGGTAAATTTGTAGGCCTACATGTACATGTATGCTATCTTTGAAATCATGTATAATTGTACGGGAGGTACTGTAGACCAAGCAACTGCATTTGACTCGACTGACAACTACAAATGATTGACAACTTGCTTGCAAATATATTATTCTAAAGTAGTTAAAAAGTTTACACGGAATCGTTGAGCCTTTAATTTTGCCAACACTAACGAATTCTTAACTTGTGCATGTGGTATGTTATTTTCTAATATCTTCCTCCTTCAGTGTAGGAAAATGACAAGGACGTAATGGCGGTACCACAACTTGCCTTTGATTCGTGGTGACACAGCCATTGCGTCACTCCTAATTTCATCTACTGAACCACAGACAAATAGAAGAAACAGTTTTTTTGTTCCATGGTCGCCTCGGTAGATTATGGCCTTTTCATATTAAAATGAGCTTCACAGGTGTTAGATTTTTTTGAGACCTTTGTTCGTGGTTGATAATTGCACGAGATTATGCAAAAAGTACGACGAGATGGCATCGTGCTGCCAGTCGCGTAGCTAACCATACTTACTTTGTGAGCTCTCAGAGCAGAAACACTGCTTCACGCCAATCAAAACATAAAACGCCCGCAGTTTCATAACCACGTCCTTCAATGACCAACTTTTAATATACGATATGACTGACCGTAAACTATTGAGTAAAACCAGGCAGTATCGATATAAGATTTTCAAATCTGGTTTAAAGACACCATTATATATTCATAAAAATGTACGAGGAATTTTTAAAATGGTAAAACTCACTTTCCCAAAGTTCAAAACTTTCCCGTTTTCGCCAGCACGCCGATTCCACTCAGCACCACATGACAACAATAACACAAACTTTACCGAACATACTTTCGCTTAAAAATTGGCGAAAATCCGGAAACTACCGAAAGGTGCATGGTCGGCACTCTTCAGAAAAGCGAGGCGAGAGCTACCTGAGGCGAGGCGAACATGGATGACTTACGTAACCGCTTCACGCCTTGAACAATATGCGTTGCGAGTCTGTTTCTATTTGTCTGTGACTGAACAAATAAAAATGTTAGAGGATACTATTTAGTTACAGTCTAATTTGGCTTACATACATCTTGTATCATACAAGGCCAACGTTCTCACTGGTCTAACTTGATGGCATTATCACTGATTTTAGCGAAAAGTTTGACGATGTTATGTTGTTGGAGCTGGGACTTGTCCGTGATATTTAATATTTATTGCTGGCTTGGTAAAAAAAACCCAACCAGTTATTTGATATAACAGACTTCATGTTATTTATTTATCATGGTTTACGTCTTTGCTTCTGACTGACCGATAAGCCTGTAATTCGAAACTGCAACTGTATCTCTGAAAATATCAGCGCTGTCACATATTGTAGTAAGGTGAAATCCAAAAAAATCGAAATCGAAGTTGATTACATTTTCATACTGCATGTTATGATTGTTGTATTAACATGTCCGTAATGTCTGGTCAATCGATTGTCACAAAATGAAATACGAAACTTTTTAAAGGATGCCAAAAATATTTTTGCCATCCAGCATAGGCCTATGTACAAAATGCAGACTTTTAAATGCGAGTGCGAGTGTGATTGTACATGCTGCCCAGAGTAGTGTAAAGACAGCAATTCACCTATGCTTGTAGTGGTACTCAGTGTATGTCAATACCAGCATAAGTACTGCATCTTACACAGGCTTTCCAAAATATCCATGTTGTATGTCAAAAAGCATATGTGTTACTGTTCATTGTTGTTCATTTGCTTACTCTGAGGTTGCCATTAACTACACTGTAAAAATAGCGTTTTAAACATTTACTATGGGTTGAAATTTTGTATAAATTAGAAAAGAAAATCAGTAAACGACCATGAACGTTTTCATTTTAACATCGGCGTGCAAGACGCGTTCTATTTCTAAACACTTGGTGTTCAATTTTGGTGCCTTTTCTTATCCCATGATGCATCAAAACGGAAGTTGCGACATTTTCCTTGCAAACGCATACTGAGGTTTTGATCGTGTGGAAGCAAGACCAGAAAGGGTAAGTTTTGTCTCAGAAATTGTAAAAGATGATAAATTTTGAAGAATCTGTATTATTAACCTTTGAAATTAATTGCATTGTACCTTGGAATAGCTAAAATACGTGAAGAAACATTTTCTCTTTCAGTGGCTGGTATACCAAACAGTAGCTGTGAATACGCAGCGGTATACTTCGGGCCATGGCTTATCGATCGCACTTGGGTCAAGGGTCATCGCCATAGAACTGTGGCGATAACCCTTGACCCAAGTGCAATCGATACGCCATGCACAAGTACCACTGCATAATCACAGCTAACAAATGTCTTTAGTAGGCATAACAGTATGTAAAACATCAGTTAAACAACGCAGAGTATACACTGTATTGTTTCAGTATAGGAGAGTTGGCTTTTTTCACTTTTCATCAGTTGATGACAAAAAGAAGGCAATATTTTGTAACAGTATTGAAAAGAGGCACTGTGTATGGAAGTCTCCCCTTTTCCTTAACTTAATCAGCCCCTTGTCATTCATTAAAAGTCTCATCAGGCCATATTACCTATTTTTGCATTATTTTCAGGATGTGAAATGTTGGATTTAACTTGAAACCGAAGAGTTGGTACAGAAGCTGTTGGTACAGAAATTGAAGAAGATGAGTGTACAGGTAGCTGTCTGGAAACAAGCTTGAGAACCACGGATCATCTCTAAATTTGATTAAAACTTTCAAGGGTCAGTCACTGAATTTTGATAACTTTCTGTTTGTTTTGTTCGTAATTAATCTAAGTTTTGGTAGCATGATGTGATCAACTAAATGCTGCCGGAGAATAAGCTTACACAGACGTGTAGTCTCCCCTATCGGGTGCAAGGGTGGAATGAACAATTAAAGCTAAAAGCGACTGAAAATTTCAACTAAAAAATTACCCACCTCATAGCTTTAATATTTGCTACACACGTTCTTAGGGATGATCTTAATTTGATATGTTCAAATTATGATGAAATCTTCAATTGTGTGTTTTTGTAGGTATTTTCCCATTTTTGGTCAGATCATCCTTACGTCAGCTTTCAAAGATTTTCTACATAACACAGCGAGCTCTTTCGACCGCTAGGTCGCTTATTGTATTCCTATATTGGTAAGGAAACGGCTAGTAGTTAGTTTGTTGCGACTGGTTTCAGGGAGCAGTTTCCTTTCACAAGTGAATTTCAGTAAGGACTGAAATTTCCAAATGCTTGTTGATACTCAGAACAAAACTTATGAGACAAGGTCAAAATTTGGTAATATGTTTTTAATTTCTGAGAAGTAGATTTTTGAAATGTCACAGATTTATTTCAGGGTTTATTTAAAGATATTTTTAAAAGAAAAACAAACTCTTTTGTTTAAGAAGGAGTTTGTTGGACAAGGAAATGGGTTTTACTCTGCCAATGAGCCACTTTCCCCACTTTCTTAATGTTGTGCCTTACTGTGACACTTCCACAACTTGACATGTTGTGTTTACTTTAGTGTCGACAACTATGTACCATGTGCATCAGAGAAGCCTTGACTAACTTTTTTCAAAAATTTACAATTGTCTAAACAAGAGAAAATGTCTTTAAGAAGCCATCTCACAACAATGGAGTATGCATTTCATACATCAACACAATAAGTAAGCCAAATTTTGAGCTTTTTCAAATTTTTTTTTTTTACGTTTTTGACAGGTATGAACATAAAACGTAATCCACAATATTTAAGTAAAACCTGTTTTGTCATACTTCGTTCATATTTTTAAAAAGGTCTACATTTGGATTTTTTTGGTTTATGTTTTTGATAGGAAGGTGTTAACACCGTTTGTATTTTCCTCTGACAAACTTTACTAAGTGGCAATGTTTATTTGCTCATTTTACTGTAAATGATTGTGTTTTACTCAAGAAATTTTCTGTGTATTTTTAGAATAAAATAATTTTACTGAATATCAGTGGTCTGTATTGTTAATTCAAGGCTTGAACACTCTCTGAGCGCCCAAAATTAAAGGTGTTCAACAAGTGCTATCGTGTGTTCTAGTCTTTAACACACTTATCGTTGAACGGTGTCTCTGCGTTCAACAAGTGTTAGAGCCCTTTGAACGAATAAATGCGTTCAATTTTGCAAAAACATTCCATGTGCAACGTGTGTTCAGTCATTGAACACCATGGTGTTCGATATAATGTCTGATGAACACGTAGTGTTCAAAATCTGCACACGTATGTTCAAAAATGAACGTTGGTTGAACACGTAATGTTAAATTTCTGTACGTCTAGACGCGTTCAAAAGTGTTACAAAATGCGTTGCATTGGTGTTCTATCCTTGAACACTTAACTTTACAGTGTATAACATCATCTCCGTGTAAACTACCTTTTTGATGTATTTACTGATTGAATTTCATGAAAGTTGAAGTAAGTTAACATGTAAGTTGTAACACCTACATGTAGAAGCTCATTCTTTATCATTGGCAGGTCATTGAAAAGGCATTGCTTGAAATTGACAATTGTTACCGCCTTCCAAACGTACGTGCCACTGGCTATGTCTGTAAGACAAATATTCCCTCGAATACAGCATTCCGTGGCTTTGGCGCACCTCAGGCTATCCTCGTCACTGAGCACTGGATGACAGACATTGCTGTAAGGTGTGGATTAACTCAACAAAAGGTAAAATGGTCTTCTCATAACCATCAGCTTCGCTTTGATACATGTATTTTGTTAGAATTTTTGACTTTCTCAGCCAGCTTCAAAGGCTTCACATTATATGTACATGGATATACAATTAAAAGTATTGTTATTAACATTTAGGTCAGTACTTTTGATATGCAAACACGAATGTAGAGTATACATACCCAGATTGGCTACCATATAATGCCGACTGAATGAAAGTACATTTTTGTACCAAAATTGCTTGCAGGTAATGGGTTATTAATCAATTGAAATTTAGAGAAGGAAGAAAATGAAGACATGCTTCTCTTGATTTTCATTCATAAGCCATCGTATATCTCACCATGAATATGGCATAACTTACAATTTTTGGGGTCTCAGGTTCGTGAAATTAACATGTACAGGGAGGGCGACCTCACCCATTATAACCAGCAACTGAGCTCCTTCAACACTCTACAAAAATGCTGGAAAGAGTGTGTCATAAAAAGTGACCTACAAAGAAGAAGACGCCAGGTTGATATGTTCAACAGGTAAACTCTTTTCTATTTTAACTAGCTCATATGATAGCAGTCTGTAGAGTTTTCTCACCATTTTTAGAGATTTTGTCAAACCGGAGTAGGTGCGATAAGCTTCCATAACCCATTTTTCACTACTGCAAAAAATGTGAGAAAATGATAGTTTCGCGAAAATTTTCATTCCTAGGTCATACTGTTTCTTTAAATTACATTAGCCTAGGTAAACATCAAAGTATGCGATATTTGAATTGCATATGTTAATTCTGTCATTATTTGTTTAACTAACGAGTCCTTTAAAAGAACCAGATATGAACTGAAGGTGCTCACGTGTTTTACAACAGGTTCATTAATAATAGTTCGGTTCACAGAATGTTGGATATCAAGTAAACAGACTAGAAAATTTTAGCATTTACTCAACAACTTGACCTACTAATGTGACCCCTGAATCGAGGAAATGACCTTGAGTTTGACAAAATTACAAACTTAGTTTTCAAGCATTGAAATTGACTGCTGATGACTCGACATGTATTGACATTTATCAGATACTACTGGACGCATGAAATAATACAGTATGACATGAATTACTGCATACTTTTTGACTGATATGAAGTTGTGTAAAACAATTGTACCTTTGACCTGTCTCATCTTATATTAAAGTGACATACAACGAGCAAGGAGATGATACGCAACATGTGCACACCTCAGGATAATCACTGACCAAAACACAAGAACAAAGACAGACATTCTATAAGCCGTTCAATTGAGCACACGACGCGGAGTAGAAGAGTGTATACGGTCTACTGCCAGAGTAACTATCTCTGACGAGTATTTATTGTTTTATGTTTTTCAATATTCCTGTCAATAAACCCAATTCATACCAATATAATCGACACCCGTCTGAGGCGTGTAATAAGAACAATCAGATATCTGTTATAACATTATATGTAGCGGGCTTCATCAACTTTCCAACAGTACTCTCAGAGTTAAATCACTAATTACAAAATTTTATTTAATCTGTGAGCTAATGATTAACTTGAAATGCCCAATGCTTCTCAGTACAATTAGATAATTATCAGATCAATATCTGTACCAGACTTCACTGACTTGGGTGCTGTAATTTCAGAGTTATATACCTAATTAAAAAGTTCATTGAATATGCAAATGAACACTTCATTAACTTGGCACGACTAAGTACTTTACACCACAGTTAGATATTAGTCAGGTCAGTATCTGCAGCAGGATTCATCAAATTTGGTGCAGTTATATCGGAGTTATATGACTAATTATAAAACTTCATAAATATGCAAATGAGCTATTTATTAACTTGAAACTGCCCAATGCTTCTTACTATAATAAGATATATATCAGATCAATATTTGTTGCACGTATCATCACTTTTGGTGCAGGAATTTCAGAGTTATGTCACTAATAGCAAAAGTTCATTAAATATGCAAATTAGCAGATAGTTGACATGACACTCACAGTATCATCATGATGTACTGAGATTGTCATCTGTGAAAAGTTTCATGAAATTTTGTGCAGTATTTCTTGATATATGTCTACACTGTCATTATTGTCTCCACAGGGAAACCATTGTACAGAAAAAAATGATATTGTATAACTTCATTTATATGCAAGCCACACTAACCAAAAACTAATCAGTTCTTGCAAGTATCATATGGCACCTGTGTACCAAATCTGACTTGAATCTGTTCAGGTGTTTTTGAGTTATCGCGTAAACAGACAGACAGACAGACAGACAGACAGACAGACAGACAGACAGACACACACACACACGGACAGACAGACAGACATCGCTATGACATTAGCCCACTTGTGAACACGTGCGCTAATAATATATGATGATTTAAGGGGACTATGTTCACCAGCATATTGCGGTTTTGGTTAAACAGTTTTTCTCTTTGATATAGTGAAAATCGGTGGAAGAAAAGAGGAATAGCTCTGACTCCAGTCAAACATGGCATTGGTTTCGGATTAAAAACCTTGAATCAAGTAAGTATACACTGATTCACATAGTCACATGAATGGCTTCAAGAGTCAGGCTAGGCTTTATCTAGATAGCCAGCTAGATATGATATGATATAATTTGATACAGTATGAACTCATTTTGATGTAATGCCACATGTAGCAATGCCAGTCACGGTATTGCTGTAAATCTGATCTTCCTGTGGCATTTGTCAGAAACCTTTTTGTCTGATGATGACAAATAAGTATTAACAACATTATATATAAGGGAAGTCGACAAATATGAAATGGTATAGACAAATAGGCTGCTTAAGATTAAAATAAGTTTTTAAGTTGAATAGCTGGAATAAACTAACGATTTGAAAGTTGTGTTGCCATATATGTAGCAAGGGTCATTGTTTTCTTCATTCTTTGTTTCTCTTCTTACATTTGGCATTTAATTGTGTGTGATAATAATAATTAATATAAGTATTATATAGAAATAATAACGCGAATAATAATAGGTTCAATTTCCGTGAAAATTTCACAAGTATGGTATTTTGGGTCGAAAAGACCAAATATGATATCGATTTCACTGCCCCATGTTTCCATGGTAACCATTTTAGGGGTTGAAAATATCAATTTTTCTAATATCCCATG
>LD343046.1:55655-73167 GCA_001465055.1 Ptychodera flava | reverse complement strand
GAGTTATAACTCTGGCTGCTACATTTTGAACATGCTGAATGCGATTAATCAAATACAGTGGTAAGCCATACAGCAAAGAATTACAAGAATCGATACGTGAGGAGACAGGCGAATGGATAAGTTGTTCAGTGGCAGATCTGGATAGGTACTTATGAATGAGGGCAATGCGTCGAATATGGAACATGGAAGAGCGACAAATATGACTGACATGAGATTTCATAGTGAGACCGGAATCAAGAATGACGCCAAGGCTCTTTGCTTGACATTGGGTTGAAATCAGCGCATCACCTATACGAAGACTTCGCTCAAGACTTGAATAAAAGTCAAAATTCTTAGAGAAAATTACAAATTTTGTTTTATCATCATTAAGGCGTAAAACATTTGAGGACATCCAGGCTCTGACATCTGAGACACAGGATTCAAGATTACTTACAGTGACATGGTAATTTTCACGTCGAAAAGACATGTACAAATTTGAGTCATCGGCATAAAAATGATATTAACAACCATGACGAGCAACTACGTCGCCTAGGGAGGATGTGTAAACATTAAATAAAATTAGGCCAAGGACTGACCCTTGCGGTACACCTGTTTCCAGAGGATAATAGGGCGACTGAGTAGAATTTATGATTGCCGCTTGTCTTAGATCGGAGAGATATGACTTAAACCACATCAAAGCATTATCAGAGACACCGAAACGATGGTGCAAACGCTCTAACAAAATTTCATGATTAACAGTATCAAAGGCGGCAAAAAGATCTAACATAACTAAAAATACATCCTGCTTAGAATCAAGTGCACATAAAATATCATTAGTGACCTTTAATAGAGCTGTTTCAGTAGAGTGTCCTTGTTTGTAAGCCGATTGTAAGGGTTCATCTAAAGAATTGGAGACAATATGAGCTTTAAGTCTACGAGCGACAATTCGTTCGAGAACCTTTGATAGGAATGGGAGATTTGAAATCGGGCGATAATTCTTAAGAGTGTTATGATCTAGTGAAGGTTTCTTCAGAAGAGGTTTTACGACTGCATCTTTGAAATCGGATGGTACAAAGCCAGACTGTAATGAGTTATTAAAAATATCTGTAATCAATGGTAAAAGAATAGTCAGGACATGCTTATCCTTCAGGATCCTGGTGGGAATAGGATCAAGACAGCAGGAGGATGAGGGTGATGAGCGAATAATCTCATCAACCTCATCAACAGTAGTGAGCTGAAATGAAGCCAGGCGACACCCAGGTCCCGAAACAAAAACAGGTGTACAAAACTGGCAATATCAAGGATGAGCGATTGTACACGGTTTATGAAGAACCGAGCAAACCGATCAGCCAGTTCAACAGAGTCATTATAGTCAGGCAACGTGGATAAGTTTGAATGTTGTCCAAATAGACTGGTGACTATCTGGAAGAGCTTCTTCTGATCACCAGAGCAGTTTTCAACCAGGCCAGCAAAGTGACATTTTTTGGCGGTTTTAACCAATTGCACAACCTTTGTTCGAAGTTCTCTATAAATCTGACGATGAATTTCTAATTGTGACTTTCTCCAGGTTTTCTCAGCTTTCATCCTAGCTTTCCTCGCTTCGATGATTGAAGTCGTGATCCATGGGACAGTTTGGCGATTTGGAACAACTCCTATTCGCTGAGGAACATGATGGTCAAATGTGTCACGAATGATAGTGTTGATTAAATTTAGCTTGGCTGTTACGTCGACGGCTTCAACCTTCTGATTGCATTGGGAAAGGGAAATAATTAAGCTCAAATGATAAATATTATATATTATATCCCAAAAAGTAGGACTATGTGGCATGTGCCCGAGGGTAGATGACCATTTGCTGAACTTACGGAGGACAAATAGGCTCCTGCCTCGAGGGTATTGGTCCCTGGTTTGGGCTATAATGTTTTAGTATAGTGCTCTTCTGGCATAGTTAGAATTACTATTATTTTTGTTTACATACAAATGACAATATGATTTATTTCAATGTTAAAAGAAACTCTCTGGAAAAAATAGAACAATTTTTAACAAAGAAAAGAATACTACGTCAATCCTCAAAAAAATTACATCAGTTGGTCGGAAATCCCTTCAAAATGTCAGTCCTTTACTCTGATCTCTGCACTAAAGTATCAATTGCCATATTTCGGAAATAATCGATGCTCTTCGCATCTCCCCTAGTTATTAAGCCACCACGGCTCTGATAAGGTCCATAGATATCAGAGATACGTTCATGTGAGATATGGCATGGATCGGAATGCAGTTGATTTCAGCCAGAGTATCAAAAAAATGCTTCTTCGTGCGCGGTCGGAATTGGGACCGCATGCTGGTTTTGTCTATTTGGACCTTATCAGGGCTGTATTGGGAGGCCATACAACGCCGGGAACACACATATGGGGTGAGAGAATACCACAAAAATCATCTTGAAATCTTTATTTAAACGCATTCCATCATTATTATTCCGTTATTGGGTGATTTGTTCATAATTATGTCAGTATTTGGCCATTGTTATGTCATTCTTATCATTATTTGGATATTATTAAGACATTACTTATTTGGCAATTCGGTTGTTTTGCCATTATTCAGCGTTGATGCCTTGATTTAGAACTTAGCTCATCTTTGTTATGTTATTATTTGGTGATTTAGTTGATATCCGGTCAGGATTACGATAACATCTTGACATTTACGACATCATCTTGACATTATTATGAACGTATTTGGTTAATTCAATTTGTTTTGCCATTATTCGGCATCGATATCTTGATTTGGAACTCAGGAGGCACCGTGGCTCTGTGGTTAGGGTAACGGTCTCACTGTCAAAGGATGGTGAGTTCGAGACCCGGTTCAAGACACCGGTAGGTTCAGAGTAATGGACTCACTCTCGTAGGACAGTGAGTTCAAGCCTCTAGCACGGAGTTGTACCCTTGAGGAAGGCACTTTACTCCTCGGTGCTCCATAGGCGTTAGTTGGTTAAGCATACCTCATCCTGTAAAGAAAAAACAAACAAACCTTAATTTGTCATTATTATGCAATTATGTGGCCATTTTTATGTCATTATTTAGCCTTTATTGGACCATGATTACGACATTATTTTGACATTATCTAAACATTTTTATGAACTTATTGACCAATTCGGTTGTTATGCAATTGTTCAGCGTTGGTGAATTGATTTTGAACTTATCTCATCATTATTATACCATTATTTGATGATTTGGTTGATATTATGTCATGATTTGGTCATTATTATGCGATTATTTTGCTATGATCACTACAATATTACAACGTTATCTTGACATTATTTTTACTTGCGATGATTTGACCTACTTTATTATCTGAACTCTTTATTTGACATGCTTCATGATTTTAACCCTGCCTAGAAACCATTGCACATCGAGATTCACAGTGGCGTCTAACAGTAATTCAAAACCCCTCCAAAATTTGTATTTGAATTGCTTCTGAAGGTTTTGTCTATATCATAGTGAGAATAATAGAAACAGCAAATGTAACTTCTTAATAGTTATGAAGCTCATTTGAACTGAGAGACAAACTAAGACACATCCTTGTGTAAGTCCTAAACCGCATGATAAATTGCTATAAGGCGCCTTCTATATGCATGAAGTGATGACCTGCGATACGTTTATGTACAAATTCAACATGTATTGGCCAGCAAGGGAAAGGGAAGAAATTACAGGGAGGGAGGGCAAGTGTTTTCCAAATTGATGCTGCGCGTATAAAAGTGACCCTTCAAAGTGTTTGCAAGAAAAAGTGACCCTCCCCAACTTTTATGCCCAACAAACATTGACAGTCCCTGTATGTGTCATAGTCAACATAAATAATATTTTATTTGACATAAATAATTAGGTTCATAATTTGATACCTCATCCCACCAATTATAAATGCTGTAGAACTTGTAGTTATTATTTTATGGGCAAAGTTGTTAAATTGATGTCAAAAGATTATCCTGGCCACGTGATATTTTTGTAGCAAACTTTCCTTCCATGATGACTGTCAAGCGAAAATCAGACCTCTAGGCCTATTCTAGCCTAGAATAATATATATACATAATTAATAAGATACAGGATGTGACATTACTGGTTGCCTCATGGCTATAAATATCACTGCTCTAGAACTTGTTGTTACTGATTTATAGGAACATTCGTTTCACTAAGATCAAAGGCCATTTTGGTCACTTGACATTTTAGCAGAAAAGTAAGCTAAACATAATCATCCCACTTCACTAAACTTCAGACCTCAACCTCTGCTGGCTTGCCTATAATTATATATGTACATATTAATGAGGTACAGGATGATGTGAGGGTCAAAGGTCTGTGGCCCATACCGGCTACAGTTCATAAGACACCATCTGCCGGCTAGCTATTACATATATATATATATATATATATATATATATATATATATATATATATATATATGAAAAGAGTTTGGAATATTAATGATGGTACTGGTTTCTCATCATATACATTGACAAAAGATGACAGAGGCGGAGTCACTGACACAGACATGATAACAATATTGACCTACAGCTACTTTGTACTCTTCTTAAAAATCTGTGAACGTGATGGTGGGACTTTTAGTCAACACTACACAAGAGATGTCAGAAATATGACCTACACAATAATGTATTGTTTTACATTTTTCACTGCATGCATCTGTTTCATAAAGTGAGTAGAAGTGTCCATTATAGCTCATTCTCTTTCTTTCTCTGACTCAAAAGGCTGGAGCCTTGGTTCACATATATGATGATGGCTCTGTACTGATTACTCATGGTGGCACTGAGATGGGCCAGGGTCTGCACACCAAGATGATCCAGGTGGCAAGCAAAGCTCTGAAGATACCTACAAGTAAGATCTTCATCAGTGAGACCAGCACCAACACTGTGCCAAACACGTCCCCTACAGCTGCCAGTGTCTCATCCGATTTATATGGTGAAGCAGTCAAGGTAATTAATATCTCATATGATTTATTGGTGAACATAGAATGCACATCGGGGACAGATAATCGGACTCTCGAACTTTTATGATATTTTTTGTCTGCCACTTGTCGGGGCTCATTTTAAAGCTTATCAAGTTAATAAAGTTCTCAACATCTTATTTTTTCTGAAATTCAAAAAAATTGTAGTTTTCCAGGTAGAGTATGGATGGTTACCATCGCTTTGAATTCACAAATAATAATTTAGAAACACCTTAATTATGTCCCCTGGAGATGCTTGCTTATGGCTAAAAATGTCAAATCTACAAAGAATGACGAAAGTAAAGTGATGTAAAGTGAATTAATCAGGAACTCTGTTTGGTTTCCCAATCAGTTTCTGACTTTCTTATCTCCAATTAATGTTATATTTGTTTGTGTACAAGTACGGTGGTCTAAAATGAGCTGTCACCATGGTGCTGACCTTTACATTTCCCAACTATTTTAACCTCACTATAAAGGTAACTGCAGTGCCAGATGTACTTTACCAGTGAAGCCTGTCATGATCTACAGGCATGGTGCAACTTACCTCCGCGCCATACATGTCCATTCATCACACATTTTGAACTCAACTGCTTGGGTATAATTTGGGATCCCAATTGGCTAATATTTACTTTCCCGTGCCTTGGGATTATGTGGGACGTTCTTCACTTTTGATGATGGCATTGTAAAGTTTTTAAAGTTCAGACTTTACTTCGGACATTATCCGGCAGATTGCCTTACATTAGCTCAAAAAACAATATGTCACATCCTGACACAGCCTCCGCTACATGCCCCCCGAAAATTCTGATACAGAACATCTGAACTTCGCACTCCAATATGCTCCGGATACAAGCAACCCTGTAAAGGGACATCGTCAATCCGGGTTACAACCAGGCCCAAAGTGTACCGGTTCAGTCATACAAATTGGCTCAGACAGCACAGCAGCTTCAGCAACGCCATGCCAACCTAAAGTTACCACAGAGCTCGCTGGGTTGCAGGAAAAAGAAAGATAACTGATGCTGGAGAGAGCTGTATTGTTACAGAAAAGAGAACGTCAAGCCCTCGAAGAGCGCAATGAACAATTAAATTGTTAGTCGACTGCATTTATCTAGGCTGTCATTGTTTGTGTCCCAGCATGAGCTGATGACCATGTTGACATGGTTCACAACTCATACTCTAAAGCAAGAGGGTGTAAAGCAAGGGTAGACTGTTGAATTAATGTAGCTATCAGCTCCCTCATTACAGTACATGCATGTAATTACTCAACTTGATTGCTCGTATTTATGTTTGCATAAACTTACATTATTCACAGCTGGGTTTAAAGTTATAAAGATGAATTATTCATGGTACAACCTCTGAGAAAAGATTACACAGCTACATTGGACTGTTCTTTCCCAATGATCAACAAATTACAATTTTTATGGACAGCTGTATGACTTAATGATTTGTGGAGTGACATACTTTTGTGTGATGTTCTCATGATCCACAAGTTATATACTCTGATAAGACATTATGTCACAGCAAAGGAATTAATTGTTTGTCAGATATATTGCTCGAATTCATCATGAAGATTCTGCGTGTTTTTTCAAAGATTGCTTATAAAAAGTGTATTTTAAATGAGGTCTTTCACCTAGTGAGAACAATTTTTTAACAACATTTGTACCATGATACATGAATTTAGAATTTCGGATACCAATGGTAGAACAACAGGGAACCTGTTAACGTTAAGCTGGCTCTACCAGCCTAAAACTACAAAAATATCAGTAGCTTTTCACATAATGTTGTTCCTTCTACACTGCTGTATACCAAATGAGGACAGTGTTTATAACCATTTAAAATTGATAACAAGAATTTTTATTTTATTTATTTCTAATTCATCTGGATAGATATAATGGCGCTAATTAAAAATGCCAGGATTATTCAGGTCAATCAGATCATCGATATATCTCTTGTGTTATAAAACATTTTGCAGCTCCTTCAGACCCAGAAGTATGAAGAGACTGCATGAACTGAGCTTCATATGAATACAAACATGTCTGCAAGATGTGGTGCACAGTTATACATTTTTACAGTCTTTATTCATGTATATCATAAAAATAACGGGCGACGCGCTGACCATTAACATTAAAGGCGAGAGGAAAGCCAAAAATTAACTAGCGAGGCTTGCCGAACCCGTTAATTTGGCTTTCCTCTCGCCAGCGCCCATAAATAAACGTTAATGGTCAGCGCGGAGTCCGTTATTTCAATTATATTATCAACGAACCCCAAAAACCGTCAAAATTTACGAAAATTTCCCGTGCGAACGGTAACGGGGCCCCAGAACCTGTCAGTGAGTAGTGCGCGCTCTGCAAAAAATTTGCAAATCCGGAGATTTTTTGAAAAAAAAAAGCGTCTAAGCTTGGCCCACATATGCTCCATTTTATTTTGTGGTTGACTATGATCTTTGTACAAATCTCAATTTTCGTTGTAGCCGTAAAGTTACTGTGTTTACGATATTATCCATATTCACGGGCATGAAGACAAACCATTACAGTGAACTTGTGGGCTGTCACGTGGTTCAGCTCGACCAATTAAAACGCTATGGACCGGGCATGGTGTTTATTTAACAAATGTTTAACATATGAATGTACCTCAGCTGACCAGTAATATAATTCATGGAATGTTTGTGTTATTCTACAGATTGCATGTGAAACCCTCAGTGAGAGACTGGAACCATACACTATTTCCAACCCAAAAGGATCATGGGAAGAATGGGTAAGCTTTTTGCTGCGGTTGTGTTTTACAGTGGTATGCCATGTTCAATAAAATAATTAAATGTACTGTACGTCAGTTGAAAACTTAGAATGGGAATTTGGAAACATAGATGGTTTTACTTGGCTTAGTAAGAGATACTGGTCATATGCAAACTTTATACTTAGAAGGTCACATTTACGCCAGTATGTGCTGGTTTTTACATGAATTCGAGTGATATTGAACATTAATGAGATTTGATGATGTCGGAAGATGGGATGCAATAACAACAAAAAGTAATCAGAACCTGATAGCATATGTTAAGGCCTACCATAGAAACGCAAGACACTAAACAATTCAGGTCAGCAAAAGTCATACATGTACAATACAGATTTTGAAGAAGACTGCAATTAATTCTTAGATCACTTCAAATAAATACCATACGCAAGCTCGAGCACACATTTTAAAGGCTACATATCACTTCAAAATTTGTCTATAAATTAATGGCTGACATATATATAAGTGCATTCTGCCAAGAGGAAACAATTAGTTGTTGAAAAACATTGACAAAACATCTGATTATCTCATGTTACCAGCCCGTTTCACTCAACTCACACATTTTGTGTTCCTTTAAAATCCAAAATGCATCTCATGTGTGTCTATTTCATTGTGTTTCCAGTGGTGAGATCCTGCAAGTAAAACAGTAAACAAGCGAAAGTAATAGTACCAAATGGAAAAGTGATTTCAATCACAACGTAGTTCAGTGTCACATGTTCACAAGAGCTTATTGAGATAAATCTGACACTACTGGTTCCTTATCATGTCCTTACACTTATCTATTGACATTCAGGTCATGACTGCATATGTGGATAGAGTAAGTCTATCGTCTACAGGTTTTTACAAGTGAGTAAAGTGGTTTAAAATTCATTTTAAGATCAGAAATACACCAACATTGTGGACATCTTCAGGTTCCCTTCTTTCCCATCCCTGTTGAAGTAATTCCAAACTGTATAATCTCAATCCTCAATAATTCATATTGTTAAATTGTACACTGGTACATATGGTACTACTGTTTGTGAATGTAGTAATTTTATTTGTCTGAGCCTAAGGTACAAAACTATATTTTTGTCTTTACTTTCCTGTAACGAAACAAAAGAAGTACATAATGCATCACAAAGACAAACTTTGAGCTTTAATCTTTCATTAACATTTATTTGGACATAAGTCCATACAGTTAAATAATAACACATGCCAGCAAGGGCAAGATCACGATTTGTTGACCGCCCAAGGGATGGTGCCCATGACGGTAATATTGATGATGCCCGAGCCGAAGGCGAGGGCATCGTCAATATTACCGTCATGAGCACCAGCCCGCGGATGGCAGGCAACACATCGTAATCTTGCCCGTGCTAGCGTGTGTTATTAATTTTATTACACTGAACAAACACTTGCTTTCGAAACTTTGCTCAGAATGCAGTCAAGTGTCGAACGAGACTCGCCACAGTGAAACGTTCTATTTGTTGCTCGATCGTAATGCTACATGAAGTTGAATTAACGTCTAAAAACGAAGACAGCGTTGTTCAAGTTTTTCTCATTTAATGTACTAAACGTCGTCGTATACTTCAGGTCGAGCTAATTTCTTGTACCTTTTCAAAAGCCAATGCTTTACAGAAAATTCCAAGCAAATGTACGCGATGATGTGGTATGGTACGCGCAGAAAGGACGCGCGGTATTCCAGAACGTTGTAGCGGGCAATATCACTGCACGCGACAGGGCTATATCAGCGCACGCGACAGGGCTATATCACCTAAGCCATGTTCTATCACTTTTTGTTCTATATCACGTGAGTGAGGCTCAGCCAATCACAGTACCCGAATAATACGTGAGGTTAGACGTTAATTCAACTTCATGTAGCATTACGATCGAGCAACAAATAGAACGTTTCACTGTGGCGAGTCTCGTTCGACACTTGACTGCATCCTGAGCAAAGTTTCGAAAGCGAGTGTTTGTTCGGTGTAATAATATGATTTATTTCATGTGAACTCATATTTTCATCTTCATTAAGGCGATAACAAAGGATTCAAATTGCTAACCAACGATTGCTAAGGGTTATTTCCAAAATCAATCGAAATGCAAAGCTTTCGTGGTTTTCTTTGCATAAAAAAAGATTTACAGAACCATACGATTCCAAAAGTCGCAGGTTTGTCGCGCGATCAGTCAGTGACGTCACACATATACAAATTTTCACAGCTATATTTTAAAACGTTTCAGCTCCTACAAATTTGCATAAAATTTTCCAAAATTTCAGAATGTAACACATGAGATACCTGTTAAGAGCTCCAATCATGGATTAGATAATCTGTTCAAGTACAAACGATTTTTGAACTGGAAAATATCTACTCTGTCATTTTTATGAATTTTAAAGGGTTTACGGCGATATCTCATAAATGGTTAGAAACGCATGCTTATCTACATTCTCATGTATGACTTCAATAATCCTACCAAAAGTCAGCTAAATTTGTTAACAATTGAGAGAGTTGAAAGATTTTGAGCATTTTCAAAATACTAGAGTCGAAAATCCATAGAAAACAACGGAACGGTAAGATTTTGCACGTGCAAAAGTGCGTATATGGAACGTTGCCAGCGATAGCAAGAAACGCGCGCTGTGAATCCTTCGGTATCGCCTTAAAGATATACATTCACTGGTGATCTAAATATGCCCATATATGGTCAAAGGGGTGTCCCTTGGTATTCAAAATGCCCATGTGAGGGCGCTGTTTTTAAAAAAGCGACCACCCGCTTAAAATCTGTGATTGGTTAGATTTTCTCGTTCCATGGTAACTGTGGCAAAATTGGAACAGGTGACAGTATACCTTTAAAGTACAACAGCATAGAGGAGACAATTTTAGGTAGTCCATATCTGTCTGTTAAACGACTTCAGCAAAAACTTTGGTTTACTGCCATCAATCAATCCACAATTAAACGGTCGTATACCATATGTAGCATAGCCTTTGTGTTTCTCACGAGCACAGGGCGTACAGAGCTGTTTCAGTAAACTGATGATGAAGCATCAGCTACAATGTCTTACATACCAGAGGCTTTAGCTATTGATTGATATAGAGAAAATTTGCCAAAAGCAAATTTTTTGCCATTTTCCCAAAGTTTCTTAAAAGTTGTTTAACACGATTGGAACTAATTTAGAATAATTGGATGGTGAAGTAATGTCTTTAAAATCTGCAAATGTAAGCTAATCTGTTTTTCGTTTTACGTTACACACTTGTTTTTATTAGTGATTTGTAATATTGAGACATTGAGCTATAGAGCGCCTAAGACTTTTAAGAAATTTGAAAAATATTAAGATCCAATTATCCCAAAATAGTTCCAATCGTGTTAATTTGCTTTGTCTGCCTTAAGCAAAGCAACGTTTGAGCAAAAACAAACGATTCAGCACAGTACAATGGAGTTTCCTTTTTAAATACAGCCTAACTACAGGCAAGTCAATGAATATGTTTTCATTAAAAAATCTCCACAGTCATTGATATTACTTTTTTATTAGTTTTCTGAGTATTTAATAAAAAATGTACAATTACGTATTTTGTACATATACCAAATATGTATCATGTAATTCATCTTCATCACACACAGCTTGAGTATAACATAGACTGCCTCATCAGCTTTATTGTGTATTGGATTTTTACAGGACACCAGATCTGGGATACGATTGGGAGACCAAATCTGGAAATCCATTCAATTATTTCACAACTGGTGCTGCATGCACTGAAGTAGAAATTGATTGCCTCACAGGTGATCATCTTATCCTTCGAGCAGATATCGTAATGGACCTTGGTGAAAGTCTCAACCCGGCCATCGATATTGGACAGGTAAAAGTGTGGGAAAACAGGACATGGAAGTTCATCCTATATTTTACGTTAACATTTTTGTGCGGCACACACAAGTTCTCTTAATAATATAATAGATAAAAAGAAGTGACTCATTAGAGTGTTTGGATAGAACACACAACAGAACTGCATATTGTCAATCTTCTCATTTACTGAAGCTCATTCTAATTTTTCCGAAACTTCCAATTTTTTAAAATTATTATTCCTATCCGAAGACAAAGTTTTAAAACATTCATAGAATTCAATTTCAATGCCCTGAACCTGTGTTTCATTCCTAGATTGAAGGAGCGTTTGTGCAAGGTTATGGACTTTTCACAACCGAGGATCATCGCTGGACCCCCAACGGTGTGTTGCTGACCAGAGGTCCTGGTATGTACAAAATTCCAGGATTTGGAGATGTGCCAACAGTGTTTAATGTCTCTTTGCTGGGTAACGCTTCCAATGAGAGAGCTATCTACTCTTCTAAGGTGAGTTCCGAACATCAGATGGTTTCCTTGTCATTGACTGCCAATAGTATATGTGTCAATTTTTGCGTCTGTTATGGTGTTTAAGATCACTTATAGGTGACATGAATTTTAATTGACTTGATGCTCATAATAAAACAGATTTTGAAAAAAATATACTTACATGTAAAACAATGCTACGGTGTACATAAAATTTGTTTTTGGTTTGGACTCAGGCTGTTGGAGAGCCTCCACTCATCTTGGCGACATCAGTTTTCTTTGCCATCAAGGATGCCATAGCTTCTGCCAGGACTGATTCTGGCTTCACAGGGACATTCAGGCTAGACAGTCCAGCCACTGCAGAAGCTATCCGCATGGCTTGCAAAGACCAGTTTACTGAAAAGGTAAAAATTGTCCAAATGTGGAAGGAGATTTGTTTTATGTTTCGTGTTGATTAATTATTTTTATATTAGGTCATTATACCCTAGTCGAGTGAGTCCATTTAACTACCATTAATACATGTATGCATATTTCTTCATGTCGTGTTCATGTCGTTCTGGCAGTCCAGGTAAATTCCCAGCTGCTTCTCAGGCTTGTCAGGGCCTATTTCAATATAGATCAGATTATTGCCAGTATTGTATTGTACTTGCTATAGTATAGGTCTGCACGGCTTGATAAAAATAATGTGACCAATTTACATGGACCCCATGGAGACTGCATTGCTTGAAATTCATCTCGAAATGGTAATGGCAATGCATCAGTTCTAGAAAAATATGTAATGGCACTGGACTTCACTGCGCTGGATCTACTCGCCCCAATACACATGTTTATCTCAGTTAAATGTACTAGCATATATATTTGACATGCCACTGCCTTTAAGTGGATAAACAATCTCTGATATATGTTTCACATTCAAAATTCGCTGCCATACATAAAGATCATACCTTTGAGATACTCAGCTCTTCTCCACTTCACTGCACGTAACTTTACTTCGTGCAGACTGATAAACAAAGCATTTAAAGCTGAAAGGTTTTTTTCTTTTTTCCTGTAGTTTCCACCAACTGAATCAGGCACATTCACACCATGGTTTGTGAGAATTTGAATTTCTACATGATGGTGTGTATAGAATGAAAGCATAGGATGAAATCCAATCTACAGAGGTCTACACAGGCATACGAAGTCAAATAGAGAAGCATGATGATCGAATTTAATTCATATGCAGCTGTTCTTGCCAAAAGCAATCTGGAACACTTCACCGCAGCAGCTCATGATGAGTAGTGTATGGTTACACCTGACATGTTTTCCAAATCATGAAAATACTTCAAAAACAGTCAAGTTTCTGTCATGATTGTCTTCCAGTGTAGACATGAGCATTTGCAAATTCAAACTTTATGAAATCTTATTGTTGTGGTTAAATCTGAAATCTAACTTTCTGCCCAGTTGATTTTTAAGGTATGTTTCTTTGAAATAGCATTAATTCATAGCAGAAACTGATATTTTTGAACAGTCCTAAAAATGAAAATTTTGCCTTAAATGTCTTTATGAGCTTTTTAAAAATAAGACTTTTCATTCAACCCGACATCGACAGTGCAGAACGTAAAGAATTCTTATTTCATTCATCATCATAAACGATCTGACGATTTACTGTCAGAAATGGTATGTACTACTTACAAACCATGTCTAGATTTGTTGAAATTTCGATGAAGTTGGCAATGTAGATTTGCAATTGTTTTTGTCAAAAAAACTTTTCTTTGCGAGGACTTACAAGTCGCTTATATATTTGTCACATTTGACCATGTGCAACTGAATTACGTTCACCATCTTACTATATTCACTGGTGTGCTAAAGCAGATCTGTGCTTGCTGTATGAATTCAGGTCATGTAAATGATTGTGTAGCAATTTTTGAGATGTACCCACTGTAACCCTTATATTTTTGTGGGGAAAATTGATATGGAACATTTAGGTACAAAATAAATTACAAACCAGCTTTTGATCTGAAAACCATTTTCTATTCTCGCAATAAATTTAATAATTAGGAGCAACTGACATCAGTCAAAGAAATGCGCCTAAAGTATTATTGATAGGGTTGGCACATTTTGTGTTCTTAGCTTCGTGACTGCCATGTGTTGATTGTTTGCTGAGAACCCACTGGTCAATTGAAACCATTTATACAGAGAGGTTGTCAAAAATGGAAAGCAATATATTTACACAGCAAAAAGTTCCGATTAATAATTTTCAGCCATGCTGCCTTTTGAAGGCAAATATTTTATGTGAGGGCAGTAGTTACAGATTCAGTGATGCAAAGGTGTTCTAGGCCGACTGACTCAACCACTAGAGGTCCCAGAAGACGCCCATGCAACTTAATCTTTCAGTCTAGAAAGACTAGAAATTCGGGGGAAAGTATACAACTATTCGAAATCAGAAAAACTTGATCAAAATTCTGAACATAATACGTACTTACGTACGTATGTATGCGTGTTATATTGCATGACATTTGTTTGGTGTCTGACGTTTTTGAAACGTATAGTCTGGTTAAGTGAACGTATACAAACGCAAAATAGAGATTAGTTCATCAAAAAAGCTTTTATTACGATTTACTCCAAAAGTTTATTACAAATCACTGCAGTGATTGTTATTACAAATTACTCCCAATTTTATTACTAATTGCGCTAGTTTAATTATTACAAATTACTCCAAAGTCTATTACAATTTACTGCAGTTTACAAATTACCGCAAAATTTCATTACAATTTACTGCAGTATTACAAATCACGAAAGTATTATAAATTACTGCTCTACACCGTTTATAACCTCTAAGTAATGTACGGAATAATCAGAAACTAATTTAAATGATTCATACCAATGAATGGTGAATCTGCAATATGTCTTCCATTAAGGTTTTAAGAAATTTAATTTGTGTTTTATGAATTTTTCATTTCAACTGGGGAGATTTTACTTGATTTTGAATGTACTCCTTAAAATGCATGTTTTCTTATGTTATTTGGAGGTTAATTTTAGTCATACAGATGTATTTGGAATAGTCGGAAATAATGCCTAATTAAGGGATTATAAGTGAAAAATATTGCGCTGTATCTGTTGAATATATTATTTAAAACATGGGCTGCAATTACTTGGAATATGCACAAATAAAGTTTACAAAATACTCAAAAAATGTATCATTCTTTCCAGAGCTTTGCTCCAAAACATGCAGTATTTTGATTCCTGTCTTTATTTTGTGTGAGGGATTTACTTTGATTCAATATGACATACGCCTATTTCGTATGCCGGTAGATTGCATTAATTTCAATAAAAAGTACCTGAAGTTTACCCAAATGTTGAATAGACTGGACTTCGAGGGTAAAACTTTGTTGATTTGATTGCGAGCAAAAGTAGCACCATATCTTGTGAACTGTTAGCAATATAAACAGCATGTATCGTTTCAGTTGTGTTGAACGTGGCACCACCTCTTTTTTGTAAACAAGCCTTTGTTTATCTATTTGCCACCGTTGTAATGAACATCATCTTCTCATGGAAACATTTAACAGATGTAAGCATTATGGGCTTTTCATGAAACAAAGTGCATTTTACATTTCTTAGACCGCAACATCTTTTCTGTTACCATATGTGTGAAAGGCAAGGTGTATCCTCACATCCCACCATGCTCATCAAAAAGTTGAATTGCAGTGATGTAGATGCGAATCTGTAGTGAGCAAAACAACATGGCTACTTTTTCCTCTTTAATTTCAATATATTTTGATTTAATGAAGTTCATAATCATCCATTTTTTTATCTCTACTTTCTCCGCCAATGGTCTTTTCCTAATATTCTTCCTTCGTGTAAAGGAGGCCACATTGCCGGATCATAGGCAATTTGACACAGTAGTAGTGTGACTTTAACCCTTTCACCCCCAGTTCCCTGTATACAGGTCCAACTTTACCGTAGGAAACAATGGATTTGATACAAACCATGGTGATGAAAGGGTTAAAATATATAGAACGCTTTCACAATATGAACAAGTGACTATATGGTAATGATCAACTTTAAACAGACTCTATAAATTATTTTCAAGTATAGGATAAAGCCCGAGTACGAGGGTTTTATCCGACTTAAAAACTATCGCTCCTAACTGATATATTTTCGTTTTCAATGTGTTTACATCAACAGTCCCCTTTGTCAATGTAACATGTTTAGGATATGAATTAAAACTTTTATTTGTGAAATAGCCTTCCAATGTAATGGAACATCCTATAAATGCCCTAGGGCACATTATATAAATGCTCTAGGGCACAGCAGATTTTGTGTTGCAGCTGGTTTCCGCTGTGTTACCAAATTTGAATATTAAACCGTACCAGATGTCTACAGAATATGACATGTTCACGTTTGATTGGACAGTACTTTACTACGGCGCTGTCATTCGTTTCTGGAATTTGGTGACCAAGGCTTTACGCCAGGTATGTGGGGGATCAGAAATCGACAGTCTGCGCCCCCAATCTGCGCTAGCGCATTTCAATCTGCGCTATTGATCTGCGCTCCCATTCTGCGCTCTCGATCCATGAATGTTTTGATTTTAGTCAATACGGTGGCATTTGTGACACTGCCGCGATATAGCTGCCCGCTATTGCATGGTTCAGTGTTGAAATAGATTTGTATTTTTGTACACCATACCGACACTTGTACACCATACGGACTGTCAGGAAGAATGGTTGTAAGATCGAATGCAATTCCGAATCAAGTGCGACATACAGTTATAGTCTCATGGATCCTTAGGGCTATGAAGAAGACATTCGATGAATTTTCTTTCTCATATAAAAAGGTTGAGAAATGATCAAGTACATGTAGTAAAAGGGAGTGGCAGGGCTTGCTACCTGCCACTGCAGCAACCTTGCGACATTGATTGAAGAAGTTTGTAGGATGGCCTACGGAAGCGCAAGTGGATACAAACTTTTGGTTTGGGTTACCGGCACTATTTAAACCTTTTTTTACGATTTCTCTGTCGATATTGAGCATTTCTGTTCATGTTCAGAGAAACGTTTGAGCCTGACAATTCTGACGTTAACCTGTTCGCAATGTCCGTGACGACGATTGATAAGTCTACGTCCATTGACGTCAAGCTAGCTGAATACACGCGTGTGCGGCCGGTGACCTGTAGATGACGTGACACAATGGCTATCTGGCTATGTACTGATCAGGAAGGTAGGTTGGGAGTAAACTTGCCAAAGTAATTCACAGTAATTGTGCACAAAATAGCGAAAATCGTAAAGGGAAATGTAAGTCATGTCTTTCTGTTTCACATAACGCAATACAATGCCTGGCCTGTCACTATAAATATTGTTTCTCTGACTGAGTGCTGACATTGTGAGTTTGACTCAGATTGTCTGATTGAAGATTTCATGAATTTCTCAAATAAAGATGACATCACTGATCTGAGAGAGTGATGTCGAAGAAACTGATACTATTACGGTGACGATTAGGTAAGTTGATGCC
>LD343046.1:16248-45063 GCA_001465055.1 Ptychodera flava | reverse complement strand
GCTCACACATCATTGCATAATTGTATATCTATTAATCTGCCCTGAGGGCAGCAATATATCAGAGCTGCCCTCAGGGCAGACATACATTTCCTATCCTATCTACCAATCTGCCCTGAGGGCAGCAACATATCTGAGCTGTCCTCAGGGCAGACATACATTTCCTATCCTATCTGCCAATCTGCCCTGAGGGAAGCAATATATCTGAGCTGCCCTCAGGGCAGATATACAGTTCATCAGTGACGTCATTGAATGTTGTGTACATGTTTCCTCAACTCTGAGCTGCCCTTTGGGCAGCGCTGCCCTCAGGTCATTTTTCAGTTGCAACTTCTGCCGCCTGCATTTTATCCATAGTTGGTACTAGGACATTGACCTATGTCATACATATGCACGTCAATTTGCTATGATCCAATATTTCAGCATGGCAGCCATTTTGTTACAATTTTTTCATGTCCTTAGCCATAACTCAGGTACATCTTAACTGATTTTTTCATGTCCGGAACCATAGCTCAGACATGTATCAACTGATTTTTATCAAAGTTGGTACAAGGACACTGACTTATGTTATGGCATATGTACGTCAATTTTTTCATGATATGATCCAATATGGCCACATGGCGGCCATTTTGTTATTTTTTTTTCATGTCCAGAGCCATAACTCTGGCAAGTTCTCAACCAATTTTATTCAAAGTTGGTACAAGGACATTGACCTATGTCATGCATATGAACATTGATTTGTTTTATGATAAGATTGAATATGGTTGCGTGGCGACCATTTCTTTACGATTTTTTCATGTCTGGAACCACAGCTCAAACAAGTATCAACCGATTTTATTCAAAGTTGGTACATGGACATTGACTTATGTCATACATATGCATGTTGATTTTTTAGATGGTAAGATCAAATATAACAGCGTGGCGGCCATTTTGTTATGATTTTTTTCATGTACAGAGCCATAACTCAGACATATTTTATATTATAAGATTTTATATTTTTAGTCATACCTCCTTCGTATTACTTTTTTGGTTTTGTAGTCGGTTTTTTAAGTGTTTTTAGTTACATGTAATATCTGATGTTGTGTTGTTTTGGTTGACGACAGCAAGACAATTTCCTAATGTACATGAATGTATATAATGGCAATAAAGTTATCTAATCTAATCTAATCTAATCTAATCTAATCTAATATTTCCACCAGTATCATTCAAAGTTGGTACAAGGACATTGACCTATGTCATACATGTGCACATCAATTTGTTTAACGGCATGTAGCAGTATCATGTCAATTATTGAATTTTCGTATTAGTCTCATATGTCAAGAAATACTGCATCAAGTTTCATGAAACTTGGTACAGATATTCAGCTCACGTTGCTTTAACAGTGAAAAAGACATTTATCAGTGTCAAGTTAATTAATGTGTAATTGCATATGTAATGAACTTTCCTAATAAGAGTGATATATCCACAAATACTAAGTTAACTTTGATGAAACTTGGTACAGATTTTGATCTCATAGTGTTGTAAATACAAATCAATGACACTTCACTGTTGGATGTAACTAACTTTTGTATCACTTGAGTGAAATAACCGTGCAATCTGATTGAGATAAGTCTGCATGCGTTAAAATTTGTCACTTTTTGAAAACGGGCTCCCCTGCAGATATCACTGGGCAAAGTTTGTTTTAAGAGAAACAAATCACCTACATTTTAGCAATATTTGAAATTCAAAATAGCTCCATCCCAGTGTTAATTCAATATTGAAAAATGAAACTTTTGATCTTCAAATATCTAATGCTGCGAAAATCTTTCATTCTTCAAAAGCGCTTAAATGAGCCCCTATAAGTGGCAGATTAGCAAAGAGTTACAAACAATTTAGAATCTCTCCCCATGGAGCATTAAATAGATATAATTCATTCCTTCAGCAGTCATTGAATTGACTTGTTTGGTGAAATTGTTCAATGCAAAAAAGTGGATTTGGAAATCAAAATTCAATAGTCTAAGAGTTTTACACATTATAGGGCTGTTATCCATATGAATCGGACCATGCACTTTGGTAGTTGTTTGACTGAAAATTGCAAATTTGTTTCAGATTGACATTTTACCCTTGCCATATGATTTATCTGTTTACCATAAGTCAAAGTAGTAGATTACCCTGCAGTATGACTGATTGAAATTGAATTCATTGAAGCTTTGAACAGGGGAGCTGTCCCAGTAAGGACAGGTAGTGAATACAGGATGGAAGGAGGGTAGTAAAGACAGGATGGCAGCAAAATCTTTCTTTGTATTTTGGATCAAACTTGAATTTGTGACAGGGGGTAGTGGTCCCCAAGCAGACTATTATCAAAAGTGATACGATTCTCCTCTAAACAAGTTCAAGATCATGTTATCAAATAGAGGGTCTGTCTCATTGTTGTTATCAGGGGAGACTTGAAGGACAAAACGCCCATAACTGAAAATGTTAACTTTGAGCCCTGGTAAATGCTTTATTTATATATAGCCCTACAAGGCAATTTTTTGAAAAGGGAATTCAGTCCTTTGTCAAACTTTTAAGCAGTACCAATTTCAGAGTTATATTCATCTACCAGCAACCATGTTCAATAAACGACTGGAAATGAACACATTCAGGGGCAACTAAATGTAGGCTAAGCTGTTCAAACATTTGTAAGATCATTTCATGGGCCTTTTTAAGTTGAGAACACAAAACGACCATCCTGTGATTTGCATTCATTGATAATCTCTGCAAGTGATTTGTTGAAATTTAATGAAAATTTCTCTGAAAAAGTGAGCATACAGTGTAATGATTTATCAATATGTTAACGTTAAATACAATCATGTACTTGTAAATTCCTGCTTGATCACCCAGAGTGAAAAAACAAAATGAATCACACAGAATATGACCATGTAACATCATCATAGAGATAAACATGTGTATGTGCATAAATATGATCTGGGTGTAACCAACTGTTTCACAATGGTTGGACCTTGGATATGTAAACATGGCATGTTTTACGCATCCAAAGCCCACCCTAATAGGCGAGCGGCGAATCCACAAAAAGGGTCTTATTTTAGGAGTTTAATGTACCCACCTTACATACGGCCACATCATACGTCATTTGAAAGCTTATTATCTCTACTTTAAGAATATTGACGATGTGGAGCTGCCAAGTAGGGCCATAACCCCCTAATTTACATAATTCACACGGGTACCAAATTTGCATAAGTGCGATATAAAATTAGAAAATTCACTTTTAACTACTGTAAACATACTTTTAAACTATCGAGTGATATATCAAATTAAAGGTATTTCCATGTTGAATACAACTTTGATATCCACAGACATATTGAAATTGATTTCACTGAAATATTTTCATATTTATATTGAACATAATATTTTCCTCTCTTGAATAACAATATTTTAAAAATGTTAAAAAATACAGCTACAACATACAGCTACATCATACATCATTTGAAAGCTTATTATCTCTACTACAAGAAAATTGACAATGTTGAACTGTCAAGTACGGCCCTAGCCCGTAATTTGCATAATTTACAAGGGTATCCAATTTGCATAAATGCAATATAAATTTAGAAATTCATTGTTAACTACTCTAAACATACTTTTAAACCAGCGAGTGATATATCACATGAAAGGTCTTTGCATGTAGGATACAAAATGGATATCGAAAGAGATATTTAAATTGATTTCACTGAAATATTTTCATATTCATATTGGAAAAATATTTTCCCCTTTTCAATAACAATATTATAAATATTTCATCACATACAGCCACATCATACAGACACATCATACGTCATTTTAAAGCTTATTATCTCTAATTCAAGAAAATAGACAATGTTGAACTATTAAGTAAGACCGTATCCCTAAATTTGGATGATTTACACAGTAAGCAATTTGCATAAATGCAATATAAAATTAGAAAATTCATTAACTATTCTAAATATACTTCTAAGCTATCGAGTGATATATGAAATGAAAAGTATTTGCATGTAAAAAACAAAATTGACATTCAAAGAGATATACAAAGTGATTTTACCGAAATATTTTCATATTTGTAGTGAAAAAAGTTATATTTTCCCCTTTTGAATACGCAAATGAGTTAAGGCAGGGGTCCAGCAGGGGTCCAGACTGAATTTCGAACTGAATTTTATTTCTCAAAAACTACTGGTCATATTTTGATGAAATTTGGTACACATACGTAGTTTTAATAGCTCTTTCAGTGTATGTCACTTAAATTTGCATAAAAGGTGTCACGTGATTTTTATATTGACATTTTGGCGCCAAAATCGCGTATATTATTTATCGGCATATTCCAACTTGTAAACCACATTTAAACTATGTTTTTTCGGCGTATGATAATAGAATGGGTTCAGAACAATCGATCAACATCCTTTACAAAGAAAAATTCCTGAGTTAATTGCCTCAAATTTGCGCCAAATACGTACGATTTGTAGGAAAAGTCAATTCTTGGTTAAGTTTCGGCGATTTTTTAAAGAAACGCTGCCAAATCATACATGTTTAAGGTATTGTTGTAAAGATATTTTAAGCCTTAGTTTGGGGATAGCAAAAGTTCAGGAAAAAATTGTGATCTACAAGTTGGAATTTTCGAAAGAAATCTGGTCGCTTTGTGCGCGATCGGGCCATCTCGCAAGTAATCCAAAAGGTCATGACCCCGTCGCCTGTTACTGAAACAATTTGTAATTTTAAGCTGAAAGTGGCTGCACACATCATCCCTCTTGTCTTGTTTGTGCTTTTATGTGTTTTCTGTCTGTATCGGGTAAGGTTGTTAGTGAGAAAATTAACAAATTGGTTGTTATAGCCAAGGTGAGACGTGGAAGTTTGTCTCAGACCATCGTGACCTTTTGACCCCCACGTTTCCTACCAGTTCGTTCCTTAGTGGCTTATGTAAACATAGAGGTACCAAATGTATCTCCATGACATAAGCACATCTCTTCCTGAATTTTATATTGTATATATGTTGTTGATCTCTGCATTCTTCTTGCAGCGAAGCAAGAATACTCATGTTTGGATAGTTTTGTGTCCGACTCTGTTCATTAACCCTTGTCACCTCGTTCCTCATGCCGTGGACTTTGGCCTCAGGATGGCTGATGTATGGATTTCGTTTCTACCCGATGATCGGCCTTTTCTATGTGTTCGAAGTTCCACACAGTGCTTATATGGACTATCTTTTGTTGTGAACACTAGTGTGTCCTTTGTCACTTCGTTGGCTCGATGATGTTCCAGTTAGGAACTTTGTTTGTGATGTGATTTTAGAGATTTTCTGTTGTTATCTCATGTGTGGGCAGTGTTGTTTTATTAATATTCATGAGCCCTAATGCATATTCATGATAACGTTTGACGCCCATGCCTTAACCTACTTGCGTAACGGTATTTTAAAAATTTTAATAGCAGTATCAATGCAACCACATGCATTATGATGTGCAAAAAGTGCATAGAACACGGAGAACAAACACCTGAAATGAGGTCTGGAAATTAATATTTTGTTTGTTTAATGTATGTTTCAAAACATATGAATAGCTCTTCTTGTCTGCATTATTATCCGATACCGATGTCCAGTTTTTATAGGTCAGAGAGTGTTTCTTCAAACATGCCCTATGTATGGAGTATAATATACTCATTCACAGCATATGAATACCTTTTAATGTTATATATATATATATATATATATATATATATATATATATATATATATATATGATTTGAACGCCGACATTTTTTCGTAAAGATGTGTTGGGAAAATATCGCTAATTACTATCAATTCCAAACATTAAGAAAGATCCCCATGAACGACACTATTGTAGTTGTTGAAAAGTAACTATGTTGCCGAAACAATGTGTGAGAGTAAGCTGTAGTCAAAGTTATGGCATAATTCATGATCCAAGTCATTCATGGCGATACAGTGTCATGCATTTCCATTACATCCAGTAATTCTACAAATTCATCCTCTTCTTAAACAGTTTTGTCATGAGTCAAAGGGTTGCCACAGTTATAGCTGCCTTGTGCTTGGAAGATTAATTTGGCAGCAGACACAACTGGTGACAGGTAATAAGAGAAAGCAAACTCCACACATCGTTCATATTTTAAGGTTGTTTGAATTTTGTGTGTGTTATGTTTGGCTGTTTTGTGTAAAGTGTTGATTTGCCATGGCGAGACGTACCCCAAATCTACGTATCCTGCCCTGACGCCGCACTGGAGTTGAAAGACTACTGTGATACTGCGATCCTTTGATGCTACCTTTCGAGAATAGAGTTGTCTTCATCAGTCACTTAAAATTCATTTTCGTTGGTGAAACGTGTGCACTGCTGGACCACGTTGTTTCACTGAAGTTAAGTTTGTTCAAGTAAGGAAGCTAGAATGTCTACCGTTTCGGTCTGGTTGTGTTTGTGGATGCTCATGTGATTCGTAGATCGAGCTGTTGTAGGTGTTGTTTGGCATAGTTGTAACGCTCATATTTCTATTTCATATGTATGTGATTAGGCTGCGTTCACAAAGAATGGTGGTGAGGGGCGGAGGAATTCGGGGTGGAATCGAAAATTTTAGGGATAGTAGAGGAGCACTTGAAAGTTTCGATCTGCCTATAGGGGACCTGAAAATATTTTGGTTCCCTTATACTTTTTGCGATTCCAAGGTTTCGAAGGCAATTCAATGAAAACCGAATAACAATTAAATGTCATCCCATTGTTCTAAAGTTAGTAATAATCAAACAAGATCTAGAATTACTTTTACTTTTTATTTTTACTTCATTACTTTTCTTTCGAAAAAATCTTGTATTTTGTATCGTATTGTTGTGGCACATTGTTCTAATGCATCGTAATGTTTTGCCTTTAACAAATCCTTGAATATTGCTGTTTGATTTCATGAACTGGAATCTGGTATCTGTTGGTTTTGTGTGTGTGTTCTTAAGTCGAGAATGTTAATTTGTTGCATCGACGACCTTCACAGATAATCAGGTCTAAAGATGTGATTGTTTGAGAAGAGCTTTCGAAAATTTCAGAGTAGGATGCATTTATTAAGCTCGAGTTGGGTTCCAATAAAAATCACACATTGTCTCTAAATCACAGTCAGAGCGATATTTGTTTTGTGTGTTGCTGAATTATTCTTATTTTGTGTATATTTTATTCTTATTTTGCATAATGTGGGCATTATTCGTATTTACTGCACAATTTATGAACATTAAAAATAAGTCAAGATATTCGCGATTTTAATAAAAATATTCAATAAGAACATTATAGATACGTGTTTGGAATTCATAGCTCTATTCTACATGCCAATACCTTTCATTCGATATATCACTCGATAGTTTAAAAGCAAGTGAAGAGTACATAACAATGGGTTTTTATAATTTTATATCTGACTCATGCAAGTTACGTACCCACGTGCATTATGCAAATTAAAGAATCACGGCTCTATTTTGCAGCGGCATATCGTCAATTTTCGTGAAGCAGAGGTAATAGGCTTTCAGGTGACCTATAATGTGGCTGTATGATGTAGTTGTATGTGTTACAATTATTAAAATATCGTTATTCAAAAGGGGAAAAATATTTTTCGATATAATTATGGAAAAAATTCAATAAAATCATTTTAATATCTCTTTGGGTATCTGTTTTGTATTCTACATGCAAATGGCTTTCATTTGATATATCACTCGATAGTTTAAAGTATGCTTAGAGTAGTTAATAAAGTCCTAATTTTATATCACATTTTTGTATTTTGCGTACCCATGTGAATTATGCAAATTAGGAGATACGGCCGTACTTGACAGCTCAACATTGTCAATTTTCTTGAAGTACAGATAATCAGCTTTCAAATGACGTATGATGTTGCTGTATGATGTGTTTGTATGTATTGAATTTTTTAAAATATTGTTATTCAAAAGGGGAAAATATTTTTTCAATATAAATATGAAAATATTTCAGTGAAATCAATTTAAATATCTCTTTGGATATCAAAGTTGTATTCTACATGCAAATACCTTTCATTTGATATATCACTCGATAGTTTAAAAGTATGTTTAGAGTATTAACAATTAATTTCTGATTTTACATCGCATTTATGCAAATTGGATACACGTGTAAATTATGCAAATGAGGGGGTATGGCCCTACTTGACAGCTCAAACGTGTCCATTTTCATTAAGTAGAGATAATAAGCTTTCAAATGATGTATGATGTGGCTTTGTGATGTGGCTACATTTGTTAATTTTTTTAAAATATTGTTATTCAAAAGGGGAAAATAAATTTTTTACAATAGATATGGAAATATATTTAGTGAAATCAATTTAAATATCTCTTTGAATATCCATATTGTATTTTACATTCAAATACCTTTCATTTGATATATCACTCGATAGTTTAAATGTATGTTTACAGTAGTTAACAATGAAATTTCTAATTTTATGTTGCATTTATGCAAATTGGATACCCGTGTGAATTATGCAAATTAGGGGGTTATGGCCCTACTTGACAACTCCACATCGTCAATTTTATTGAAGTAGAGATAATAAGCTTTCAAATGACGTATGATGTGGCCGTATGTAAGGTGGGTACATTAAGTGTGAAAAATAGGTGAGTCTGCCGCTCGCCTATAAGATGGTGTTGCAAGGGTCATTCTGCGTTATTCATTTGTTATTTTCACTTTATTGGTGTAAATCTTTCCTGTTTTACCACAGAAATCAAGAAGTGTACTCTCAATCCAAGCATTTGTTTAAACGATGTACAGGTAGTGTGGAGACATGAATGATCAAGTGAGGCTATTATCATCTGTACCAAGGAGACAACAGTGTCTCAGTAAGAATATGTTGCTTTTCTTGTGGTATTCCTCTAGCTGTATTGCAAATTATTCTGTATATAGAAGGGAAGATTCATGATATAATCTTCCTGGCAACTTTTGAAAACCTCATCCATTGAAAGACAGAAACTTTGGTCACAGTTTCAGAAGTACGAATTACCGTGTAGCTTAATTGGTATACATGTATGCAAGTGTTGTTTTCAAACATAAGGCAATTTACTAAAGAGAAGCAATAAAAGCAGCATCTCAGTACAATCTTTTAGCACATCATTTTGGTACATTCTCTAAACTTCAGTGTGTTTGTGCTTCCATTCGCCAGACTGCAAAATTAAAAATTGCAGAAACTTTGTTTGAGACAATAACTTCAACTCTGGTCAGTAAAGGTCTATCAACAGATAACATGATTGTTTTATCCACAGATGGTGCATCTGTCATGATAGGGCCAAAATCTAGTATTGCAAGTAGAATGAAAGCCATGCAACCATTTTTATATAATGCACATTGTATTGCTCATCGGCTAAACCTGTGTAGTTCTCAGGCTGCAAATAAAGTTAAATATCTTGTAAAATATCAAGAGACTCTTAATTCAATATTTTACTACGCTAATGGCTTCATATCGTACAACTGCCACATTGTAATCTTGCTAAAGAAGCTTTTCTGGAGCAAACTTTGGTAAACAACACTAACAATAGATCCTGGATTAACTGTTTAAGTGCTTTAATTAAATAAAATGGAATGGACTTTCTCCTTGATAAAGCTCCATCACTTAAACACCACAAAGTTATAACTGGATTAATGAAAACAAATTTAACAAACAATTGTGAAGTCTTTTGTTAAAATTTGATCACTGATGAAAATAGTAAACTAAGAATGTATGCCAAAATAAAACATAATTTTAGATGAAAACCCTACTTAACACAGTTACAAGGTGAGAAAAGAAAACTACTCACCAATCTTCGCATGAGCAATCATGATCTAGCAATTGAAAAAGGGAGACACACTGTTCCAAAAACCCCAATTACTGAAAGATACTGCAATCAGTGTTACACCAACAGTATTGAAGATGAAACACACTTTTTATTAGTCTGTCAGAAATCCAAAGTCCAAAGAAAGAACTTTTTCAGTACAATCAATTTCCCAAACGATACAATTGAAAATCAGCTCTTTTCTCTACTAACAAAACAAGAGTTATCTTTTATTATATTACCATGCCCTGCCCGTCGCATTGTGATTGGTCGAGCTGAACCACGTGACTGACCAAAAATACACAGTAATTTAACAACTCAAAGTATCGTAACTTTACAGCTCGAACATAAATCATAATCAATCACAAAATAAAATGGAGCACTTGTAGGTCAAGTTGAGATACTTTTTTCTGAAAACATCTCCGGAATTGCCAACCTTTTACAGCGCGCGTGACAGTGCAAGGTATTGCTCAGTTTCTGGGGCCTAGTTGTCGTTCGCTCCCGAAATTTTCGGAAATTTTGACGGTTTTCTTTGGTTCGCTGATAATATAATGCAAATGAAAGACTCCGCTCTGACCATTAACGTTTAGTTGTGGGTGCGGGCTCGAGGAAAGCCAAATTGACAGGCTAGGCAAGCTTCGCCCGTTAATTTTTTGCTTTCCTCTCACCCTTGCCCACAAATAAACGTTAATGGTCAGCGCGTCGCCCGTTATTTCTATAATGAACAACTCACAGATTATATTTTTACATTATATAAACAAAGAAATACCTAGTTATATTAATTATTAACTACTATTATTATACCGTATTACTTTATCTTTATTGAAGAAAAATTTGAACTTACTTTTGTATTACACTTTTATTGCCATAAATGTGATGTACTGGTAAATCCTATATTTACAAGCAAGCAATAAAATATCAATATTATTATTATGATGAGGACCCACAGAATTTTTTTCAATGTTTTTTATTGCTTCAGTGATATCAGCTTCCGACAAATATCCAACTGTATCGGTTGAATCCTCTGCTTTATTTAATAGTTTATTAAAGTATCTAAGCCAATCTTCGGAGGTGAAAGAGTCATTAGTTGGAGTGGAATCAGGGATATCCTTCATGTCATCTATTACATAGCTGTAATCAAACAATCATCAAACCTTCATTTCTATCCCATCAGTGGTTTGACAACAACTTGTCACAAGCCAGATTACACAATTCCAACAGATGTCAAGAACATCAACACAAAGCAAAACAAACATATTTACAGATCAAGAATTAAGGTGAAATTACTCTTCAGCCATCAAAACTACAAGAAACTCATAGCTTCTTCCTCATCCATGTTTGTACAGACAAAAATCCATCTCATTTTGATAGCAATAACCCATTAAGGCAAAGTTACATGTAATTTGATAGTATCTTATGTAAATACATTAAACAGTAACTGACAGTGCAAGGAAGATATGCCTCTAGTATCTCATGAAGAAGATATACCGGTATTTTCCTTGAAAGTTATTGAATTGGTGCACAGTGTTTTTTTCCATTAGCTGCTTCCAGGTAATAAATGATTCTGTCCCAGGCTGTCATGGAGAAAGATAATTCTATGTATATTACCTACACTGGGAAAGGTATTTGGTCTATGACCTTATAATTGGGTCCCTGTAAATTCAAGTCAAAGTGATCCACATGAAAAAAGAATCAGAGAAAATCGATCCCATACTCTCAGAAATCACCCCTCACTCTGCAGTATTTATTACACGAGCTCCGATTGGATGATAAACAGCCTTTCTTTCCACACGCAAAATATTATCCAATGGCACGATGAGTAACACAGGGACTGAAACTACAAAGTAAGTGGGTCAGAGACAACTGTGAGCGTTATAAATTTTGGATAATGTTGTATGTCGTTGGTGACAGACTTACAAAAATCGGCTGAATTTTCCAACTAACTGGTGAACATAGGCCACTTGAAACATAATAAATCGCCAATTTTTTTTCTGTTGGACATCTTGTCCATAGCAGCAGTTTGAAGTATCAGCAGTGGAGGTAACATGGAATACCAGATGACATTGAAGTAGGATAGTTGCTTTTAAACATTCAACGTTTCCAGTGTGAATTCAACACATTTTGTGGTAATGCTAGAAAAAGAATAAGGACCTGGGATTAGATTTCTTACACTCGTTGGGGATATTTTGTCTCGAGTCTTTCCACATTAAAGTGCAACATTTGACATTCCCAATTTTGGAGCTCTAGCTTTTTCAATGATAACAGCATTCACACAGAATGATATTATTTTTAGTAAGTACTACATATGAACATATATAAAAAATAATATTAAAGCTGTATGTCCAGCTCAACAAAAATTATAGATTTTTATCTTTGTAAATATGGCCTCTATTTGCTCACCATTTTGTGACATTTTGTACCCCTGTTACATTAGGAAGGGATATTTACAATATTGATACTATTTGAATTGATTTCAAATGCAAAGTAGTAATGTATTATAAGCAATTACGAACTAAATTTATTCTTGGAAAAAAAACACTAGGGAAAGGGCCAAATATTATGCCCCAAAATATTGCTAACGCGTGTAACTATGTCTGTCCAACTCTATGCGAATTGATAATATGAGAACAATAAATATAGTGAAGGCTGTAAGCTGCAACAAACCACTCATACATTTGACTAACAATGAAATCTTCCACTATGTAACATTCTTTATTCTGTTTTTATTGAAGCTTGGGTTCTCTTGCAGTTAAAAATATTTCTGGAAGGCGTCTGTCCACATATTACACGCGTTAACTCATTTCCAAAATCAAGATTTAAAAAAAATTCTTTTGGTATACATTGCTGAAATGTTGTCATTTTAGGGTGCCCTAAATTTCATGTTTTATGGCGCAATTGAATATAAACCAATGGCCACCATTACTGAGAGCACCTGAATGGAAGGATGTCTGTCCTCTTTGTTACACGCGTTATCAGTGTTTCACGCGTGGAAGTAATTGTAGTTTAATTAAATACTGGATAGAATAATGTTAATTTGTTTTTTAGTGTGACAATTCTATCTGTATCAGAAAGATCCCACGAGACGCAAGCGAAAGTGAAACAAAATATTCCCAACTCAGGTGAGAAATCTGATCCCGGGTCCTTAGGGGTGTGAGATTCTATTAATCCCACCATGGCCACTGAGAATGAAGTGATGGCCAAGTGGCATGCTTTGTTTAAGTTCCAGTGTAAGGAACCTTTAAGCTAATAAAGCAATTCAAAACTGAAAGTGATACAAACATTAGCTTATACTTTGCTCAGAGAAATGTTACACTATCCTGTTTCATGATCAAGTACAAAAACCAGGGAACAAAATTACTGTAAATTTACAAAGAAAAATATTTTGACCAAAATTGGAAAGAATATATGTCCCAAATTGCTATATCAAAATTTTCTCCACATTGTTTTGCAAACTTAATCACTTCATCACCAGGAAATTCTAATATTAATTTTAAGGTCATTGGTAGAGCAGTTTCTGGAAGAAAGACTTGTGAATCAAAATATTACAAAAGAAGCAAAAAAAAATATTCATTGAAAATTTTCAAAAGCAGATTTCATCACAATATGGAAAAGTCTGACTTATACAACCACCAGGTACCTGTATACCAAATATCAAAGAAATCCAATCAGTAGTTCTTGAATTTTAGTTTTTTACAATTTTCACTTTTTTTAGCTCATTTGCATATTTTTGACACAGGCAATCTAATCTTAACAAAGTCTCTGTCTGCAAGCTATAATGTATCTACATGCCAAATACCAGCATGACAGAATCAGTGGCTCACAAGTTTTGTGAGTGGATGGTCAGACAGACAGACAGCCATACATCATACATATGTACATACACAGACTTTTTCCAACCTATAAGTCCCCATCGTCATACATTTATGTGGACAAATGGTAGTTAACAAAAGTATTCACATAGGCAGTACTTGAATTTGGATGAGTGATGTGGTTCATTCACCTGTGTACCAAATTTAAAGGCAAATGGAAATGCTTTCAGAGATTTTTTTGATCAAATGGCAATCGCTCTACAAATATGCAAATTTGACAACAATTTCAACAAATGAATTTTGAATTTTCATCGCTTTGACCGTATGATAAATTTGTATAATCGTGATCGGCACTTTCGTGACATATGCTAAGCGTTCTCTGACAAAAGACGGAACATTTTTTCAGTTTATTTTCCACTCAAGTTCTGTCGCTTTATATTCACTGACATCATATGCAAGATTTAATGACAATGAACGCCTGAAACATTGCAAAATCATGGGATTCTGCGACCAAACACGGCACGTCTGATCAGTAGCATGGTCGTTTTACATTTTCATAGATTTACGATAAGCTGGCCTTTATAGGGGAAGTTTCTGTTTAAAAAAATCGACATCATCTTAGTAGAAAAATTGCTCTGAGTAATTCCCTTGAGCTATCTTCCTGGCCCCTGATATCAAATGGTTAACTCCCTTTTGGTAGGGTGTGTGAGACATAGTAGATGCTTACAAAATCACAATGCGTATCAGCTTATTGAAAAAAGCACAGTGAAATATCCACTATTATCATACCAGTATATTGATGGTGTAAATACAGCGATCTGATTGGTCGAGACGCGAAAAGAACCGTAGTATATTGGCGATATACCACAGCTGGCATACTCGCGAGCTCTCAGCATGAGCATAAATCCGTTTTGACGTTCCAAGCCAGAATTTCAATATACTGTTAGGATATAATAGCAATAAATCACACCCAGCGATGGTATACCACTCGATTTTGACCAGTTCACTTCATATATGCACTCGCTTTCGCTTGTGCATATATGTCATGAACTGGTCAAAGTCGCATGGTACACCATCGCGGGGTGTGCTTTATTGCTTAAATATAACGGCTTCACTACGACTTACTTGTAGTAAACATTCTTTTGCTTGGCACACTTCTCAGGAAGTCCACGCCAGATCCGACGGTGGCCGTCACCATGATATGGTCTGTTGTGCTCGGACTGAGTTCGCTGATAGTGTACTTCGTAACTGATGACTCTACCGCACCTACCAGCATTTCAACACAGCCATCTGGCATGTACAAACTCTCATAGTTTGCAAAATCACCCGTGGCAGCAATCTAACTGAAGGTCACATCAGTTAGTGCTATCAATAGTGATAGCACCAGGTGGTGTTGGATCTGTTCAGGACAATCAGAAAAAAATCATTTTCATTGGTGGTACTCTACCGTACATTATTGTAACATCTTTTACTATATATTTATATAAATTTACATATCTTATAAATTATACATTTATCATAAAAATACATTTTTGTTTTAATTGCAATGATCAGCATCTGACCTTATTCTTGGATATCATTCAAAAAGTGATGGCCTTTCAGAGAAGTTTGCACAATAACTGACTTAGTAAACTGTAGTTATGAAATTCCAAACATACCAGATTCAGTACACCAAAATTACTTCATTTACTGTTTGCTTGAACATTGTTTGGACTAAAATTTCTAGAGAAAATTGAGTTGATATGGTATATGGCAGCAAGTCAGTAAAACTATATTGCCAATGCCATATCCATATTGCCAAAACCATATTGCCAATGTACCATTTGCAACTTCTTTTTTTCTCATTGCCTTTTTGTGGCATTAGATGTGTAATTGATGCATAATAATATGGCAATAAAATGATGATGATGATGAAAAAGATCAAGACATACTGCCAGGAAGATTTCTTGTGGAGTACTGTATTTGTTTAACTAAAAACAGTTTGGAATTATCTCTTACTTGTTCTAACTGTAACTCAGTGCATTGGTGTAACTGACAGTCAATGTACATTCTTTTCCTGCTGTCAATCAACCAAAGCTGTACTCAGTGACAGAGTTAATCAGGAACTCTGGGTAGCCGCTGGCTTCATCACTGCCTCCCCATGAGATTTCAATGGAACTGGAAATCACGCTGTCAAGGGTGATGGCACCAGGTATGAAGATTGCTGAAAGATATTAAAGATACAGATGTTTTGATTTAGTTAAATCTTGAAGAAAATGTTGGTTGTCTACAGACCCTCGAGTGATTGACACACGTCTTACCGGTAGTGTTCAGTTCATTTTTCCCCTTGTTGCACCTCCAGGACAGATATTCAGACTAAAACTTTTGCAATGTTGTTGGCATACTGCTCATTTTGAAACTAATGGAGTAAATAAAGGTTTCAATGATTTACTTGTCGTCAAAATCAAAAGTTTACTTTTTCTCCATACCTTTGACACAAGGATGGCAGCCATTTTGAATTTCAAGTGTCGGGAATATTGGGTAATTTGCTCTCAGCACTAAAGTTTGCATGGTGACCACTGCTTTTCATTCTTAATTTCAAAAGGGAACGGCCGACAGTTTAATTGAAGAAATTTTTAGCAAGTCTTTCAATGTGAGCTGCATACTACCTTAACTTGTGAATTTTTAGCAAGTCATATTTGAGGTGGAGGAGAGGGTCTAAGATTTAAGCATGTATATCAAGTTTGGTGAGTTATAGTTTGAGATGATGAAAGGCTTAGAATATGTATTTTTCCAGGATATGCTGTAAAGGGTTGACTAGGGGCTGTAAGATTTACCTGCATATCTAGGTTGGAAGGGTGGCCTAATGTTTTACCTTTGTTTAAGCTTGGTATCTTGAATTTGGTTGACTGGGGTGTGAGGTAAACTGTAGGTTACACAGGGAACGGGGGTGGGAGGGGCAGTCTATATTTTTACGACTGTATTTAACACAGGAAGTTGTGCAGGTGAGTGGGAGTGTTAAGATTTACCTGTGTGTCCAGTGTCAGAACTTGGGTAACTTTCCATGACAGATTCACCAGTGATGATGCTTACATCGTAGGACGTGTCTGGTAACAACCCAGTAAGGATTTAGTCGCCTTGCCCACGGTGTCAGCAACTAACATGACTCCACCATTGACAGCTAGTGTAGGAGATCTCATAGACAAATTCAAAATCACCTGGGGCTGCCTCCCAGCCGAGGGGCAGCACAGTTGGAGATGCGGTTCCTATGGTGATGGCTCCTGGAGCACTTGGTTCTGAAACATGAATGATATCTGTTGTTAACCCTTTAATTTCACCACTATAGCTTGGTCAAAACCCATTGTTTTTCAATGATGAGTGTGGATCTGTTTACATTGGTTGGGAGGGGGAGGTTGAACAGGTTACAGGCAAACTGACAAACAGACTGAAAGAATGATGACATTGGCAAATAAGTGTTTTCAGAGTATTGGAACACAAAATACCATGGTTCAGAACATTCCATGTTAACACACCTGGCATACGGTAAATTATACAAAGCAATGTGATAACATTATCTACTCAGGTTTTTAACATTTATATATATAATAATAAAACAAGTTCTGTTTACAAAACAACTATGACAAAGTTTTAAGTAAATAATCATAATTTGTCCAAACTTTATTAATTAGAAACAAATAATAAAACACAATAGACAGTGAATATGAGGTTACTACGAACATACCCCGAAGGATGCACGAGGACATTGGCGCAGTGTATCGCCCGACACGAAGCGGAGGGCGATGCGTGGCGCCAATGTCCGAGTGCATCCTTTGCGGTATTTTCGTGATAACCTTATTATTATACATCTTACATTTGTGAGTGGGCATCAAAGTGTCAGAGTAGTGACAGTTTTCGTGCAATGTCAACAATTTTTCTGCCGATTTTATCGCGCCAGTGTGGAACGCTATCTCGGACGCGCTTCTGCAAGTTTTGGAGTGTGTGCACTACACACGGACGATCAGAGCGCGCTCGAGACTTGTTCTGGCACTCGTCCAATGGGTCCCTTGAAACCGTTCTACAGTGAACGTGCAGATACAGCCACAGGGAATGGGGCGCCTTGAAACCGTACGTGTTACGGAACAGGCGTTCCGTACGGCTTTTTTAGCGCACGCAAAATTCTCTTGTTCTCGATGGTAGATGTATAATAATAAATACTTACTTGTGAACTGAGAAACAGTTGTTTCAGAGCCTTCCCAAGATGGCACCACAATTTGCAGCTTAATTCTACACTCCACACAGTCTGAAGTCCAGTGAATGCGTACTTATGCTCACCACCGACTTCAACAACATGTGTTTACGTATCATTGCCAGACAATGGTGTTGCAAGTACGGCGTAGTTGGTCGCAAACGGATTTTCACTTTCATCCCACTCAGTGGTGATACTCGTCGTAGTAACTTCCAAAATAAAGAATTTCCTTGCCTGGTACAGCGTCTGAAGTTGAGAAATGCAAATGCAAGTGTCAAGAACATACACTAGCCTTAAATTACGTAGAATAACATAGTGTACAATGCAAAGAAACATACATTGGTAGTCGTTGGGAGAAATACAGAGGGAATCCAGCAGTTTTTCATATATATTTTACTTCGATTTTCTTCAAGAAAGAAATGTAAACTTAAATCAAAGTCAATGCCTTAGTCTTGTTGTATGCCTGTACGTTGCAAGCAACTGGTATATACTGTACTAGATGGAGCCAAGTGGCCTGGTCACCAGTTTGTTTCAATTCCTTAAACCATAAACATACCAGTATTTAATTTAGACAACAACTTTTGAGCTGATTTTCACAAAGACTGGATTACTACCTGAGCTTCAAAACGAGCCCCCACAAATGAAGAGCTCAAAAAGTATTGTAAAAGTTTGAGATTCTAGCAACACACAATACGATCTAAAAATTTAATTCAAGGATAACATCAGTAAAAACTGAAAAGAAAACATCAACGGCAAAGAGGTGTATACACTTGGTATGAAGAAAATTACCTCTGGTTCCTTGGCCAATAGAGGGCGCACTAACTAACCTGTCTTCAACATCTCTTTTATACGTAGTGTCAGAGTCCAGACCACCTAGAGTGTAGCTGGTTAGGCTGCTGTCGATGTTGCCGGCTATGATGGTGGCACCCCCTGTTTCAGCATAAATGACTTCATAGTAATCAAAATCTCCGAATGTTGCGGTCCATGAGTAGGTCAAGTTTGTAGATGTAGCGTTTTCGATGCTGATAGCACCAGGTGCATTTTGTACTAAAATATAAAATGTTGATTTTAACATTAACATTGCCACATCTGTAAAGAAGGATTTGGAAAAAACATACTGCAAACCAATTTAAGTGGTACAATTATAACAGTTAGCGATATTTTTGTTAGATTTTTAGCCCTAAAATTATAACATTTTAAGTTTGGTAGCTTCACAATTGTTGTCTCATAATCTATAAACTACAAAATACAACATGGAGCAGTTCAGTCCAGTTCAGTTCGAAAGTCTCAGGGACAAATTATCAGGTTAGGATAATTACAGTTGAAAACATGACAAAGAGAAAAGGATAATATTAAATGGTTTGATTTCATGAATGGTGATGTATTTTATGCTGAGATTAATGAACACTTACATGTTCTCTGTTTTGGTGTACAACTTGCTGGGTGTCAAACCAGTGAAAGTGACTCTTCTGGCATCATCTACAGGCAGAGGCAGTGTGCTTGGGTTGCCATCTGGTGGCTCATGCCTGATGACATAGCCATGGAAAGGGAAGCCCTGTGGTACAGCACCCCAGGTGATGTCAATGCTTGTTGTCATCACTGTCTTGATGATGACAGCGGCAGGACCTGCGGCACCTACACGGTACAAATAATTTCAGATACTGATCAAGGATGAATTTAAAAATTGATAACATTATACCACTCATGCTCATGTGACACTTTGTTCTCACCGTACGTTTATTATCGCAACACCAATTGTTCTTGTGCAAATAAGTAAACCATTACGGTCCATTGATATGGAAATTAGTAAACCTTACAGTTTAATGAATAGACTTCATTATCATATGAATACAGACGTAAGGTTTACTACTTTCCATATCAATGCACGTGTAAAGGTTTACTTATCTACATACAAACGAAAATCAAACATCTGGCAGATTGTACACATGGCAACTTTTAATGAACTAGCGAAATTACATTTCAATGACAACTTATCACGATGTTGATTTTAAATAAAAATGTGGCGTGATGAACTTGTGTACCAGGTTATTAAACGTAGTTGTATCTGATGAGCAGCACGGAGAATGGTACTCTTCAACTTTTACATCAACTTTTGTAAAGCGTTAGACACGGTTTTCTGCTGGAAATTGCTGATATGCAGTGTACGTGCAAAATTCTTCATCAGGATGATGACCAGTGCACTCTTTAAATAGTTGTTCATCGAAGCCCTTATTCATACAAAGAAGTAAAGCGTTAGACACGGTTTTCTGCAGGAAATTGCTGATATGCAGTGTACGTGCAAAATTCTTCATCAGGACGATGACCAGTGCACTCTTTAAATAGTTGTTCATCGAAGCCCTTATTCATACAAAGAAGTTGCTGCAGCAATCTGAATTTAATGAAAATTATCAATAATTGAAAAATATTGCTGTAGAAAAGGAATGACATCTGAGCGGAAAGTAATGGAATCCCACACTTGAAACTCCGTTCAAAGGACAACACTCAACGGGCGGGATAGACCCATTGCATCGAAAGTTTCAAATATTATCATGTCACATTAAACTGGCCTTTCAAAAACACGATGGAAGAAACAATAACGATAACAGTCGCGCCGGGAAAATGTAAGAAAATAATTGAAACTAACCTGCCCGAATGGCCGGTATGATATCCAGATATTCCACACATCCACAAATGTGGTCGGTTCCTGAATACTTCGCTGCTTTTAACTTCAGTTGTTTTAAGTTTTTCGCGTCGGGTACATCCCCATGCATCAGACACTGACACTCCTGACCAGGTAGACTTGCGTGTATTTTGAAGTACGCAAGATGTTTGTATTTCAGTCAATTGTGCACTGTTCACGGGAGCAGGAAATCTTTCTCGTTCCTGTTTTGCCGTTAGGTTAAATCCTCTCTGTCATCCAGTGGTATCATGTCAAACTGCGAGCAAAACCTTTCCACTTCGCTTGAATACATTGTGTTGGAGATATATGAGTATGCGTCCATATACTGGTGGCCTGGCCGATACACAGTGACATGCACATGCAGCATACCACGTGGCATATTGATGTGCACCTGGATCAGTGCAGTCAGTTTGTTAGCCAATGAGAAAGCTGTATTATAATATGCTATTGTGTCAGAATTTCAATCCCTAATGACATCAGGTGTTTTAAGGCGCAATGCTAATTGATCATTCTGATAGCACCGCACAACTAGGTCATGATATTTTTCAAATTTTCTCTTTTTTCGTGGTATAAGTAGGTAATTGTACAGGTTCTCGTGTGTTTACAATTCTAAACCTCACGGCTTTAGCTGGCAAGTTGTAAACTGCACGAGGCCGAAAGTTTACAACATGCCAGCTAAAGCCGTGAGGTTTAGAATTGTAAACCCACTCGAACCCGTACAATTACCTATACTTACCACTTGAACAATGATAAACCTTTATTATCAGACATTGGCTGCCAATCTCCGTTTTACCTCAATTAAAAAATTCAATCTTTCATTTTCAAGCAAACTCATTGACAATCTTTTAATTTCAACCAAACAATCTTTAGAAGCAGAAAACTATGGCATCAGTAGAATTGACATTTTTGCTTATTTTAACTCTTTGCTCAAACTTTTTCCAAGAAAACATTAAACAATTCCTTTTCATAATTCAGTCTTTCAAAGGATCAAGATGCAAAGTTTTGGCCAAGAATTACAATTTATCTGAACTTAAGGGAGTAACTCAGGTTCATTGTCACTTATTTTCAATCCTCATTTTCACAAAGAAGAAGTGGTCACACACCCGACATGTGGTACTTTTTTGATCTGCTCGGTCACCGAGAGTTCAGAAAATTTGTTAGTTCTTCAAAAACAGTGTGCATACGGCTGTTTTACTCAAAAACACGTGTTTTTAGTTGTTTTACTCAAAAAAGTGTAAGTACAAATCTCCTATCGCCTTGGTGATCTGTTTACAGCAATCGACAGCTGGATATACTTGGCAAGAAACCGTGTCCCGGATTTTTGATATTCGCTTTTGTTTTCGCACAATGCGCCTTCAAAGTGTCAACTTGACGTTTTTTGCATAAATTATCGGCCTTTGTTCACGTTTGTCAGGATATCTTCACTTCCAGGCCTTTTATCGGAAATCTGAGACACGTTCTTTCAGATATATTTATTCACTGTCCACAGGTGAAAAATCAGGCTAATCTGTCCAGGCGCCGCCGACTTATACTTATTTGAATAATGTACGCACTGCCAAAAACGGAACTGAGAAAATCGACGATTTGTGTAAACGACCTATGCGTCACACATTGTGACCAAGAAGTCTGACTCGCGCACTATTTTCTGCGAATTTTCTTACACCAGGACTAAGTTGAAATATTTAGAGTCAGTTTTGGGAATTTTGAATATGTTTAGGATTGCAAATTGCTTGAAAATAGAAAGAAATTATACACTGAACTGGCAAATGCTTAGTGCCAGCAGTTGGTGATATTTACACAACAAACACAGAGGGGTACTTAGCGATTTAATCCATTTTTGGAACGTTTAACTAGCATATTAACTGTATACTGTTGTCTCAACGGTTACAATCTGGTTACCAGAGTTCACAGTCAAGACGAAGACGTCGAAACTTGTGTAAAAAAAGTCTATCTGATCGAGACCTGTGTGCTGTCGTCGCGCGATTGCGTCGGGCATTCACTTGTTCTTGACTCAAGTTGTCTACTTCCTGTCTCGAGATCGGCAATTTATGCATGTTCTTTGTGAATAATAATTGTCAAGTTCATGTTAGCGCCGACACTGTGCGAACGGGACGTCACTTGCTAGTTTTCCTACCTCAAGATGAGACGAACACATGTAACTCTTGACAACATAAAATGTCTGTTGTATTTTCTCAGCTTTTGCACCGCACTGCAAACTTGTCGCCCTTCATTACGAAGGGAGAGATTGACTCGTGTTATTTTTTCAAACTTTGTTTATATGTGTTCTTGTACCGATTTTATCAAACTAATATTAATCACGCCGTAGCGTAGAACAGTGCAGGCTGTCATCGACAGCGTGTTCCGAGAGACAGAGTATCGACTAGTCTACAGTGGAATCACTCGACTTGCGCAATACCAGCGCACACATAATTATTTCGGAGATTTTTACTTTTAGTCAAACTTTTGATGACTGACCTCATATAGCAAAAATTGCTAGTTTCAGCACTTCTAGAAGTTGAGCCGGGTTTGTTTTACATTCAGTGTTGAGGTCCAGCTAGCAGCTGTGGAGTCTGCGGGTAATTGATAAGTTTAGACGACACGCACACAAGAATCATTTGTGAACCCTCGCAATTCACGTTTGACGTAATTTAATTTTTGGGTTATATTTAAAGAAATTTAAAGAAAAGGCATGAAATAAAAATAAATATTTGCATTTCGTTTCGAAAAATTTGCAGATCGGTGAACTTGCTCTTGTGAATCTGCATTATGTGTGTATGAACTCCTGCACTCGCTTGGGAAACTCCTTGATATAAATGTCGCGTGATGTCGGGTACGGTGTTGTTCAAGGTTTCTCAGCAGACACGAAAAGGCTGCACGATAGAAAGATGAAACTTCGAGTTTAAAAATATAAAAGAACACGATACTAACACCAAGCATGTACAGCAAGAGTGATAAAATTATCGCAACTAACAGAAGTCTCATCTCGCTCAGGCTAATTTTTGGACTCGGGTATGTAATCAGCATATGTTCGAAAAGCAGCGTGTCAAATACTTTCATAGTTGTTGAACTGAGCACGTCTCCACTATCGTCTGCGTCCTCGGCCAAATCTGACTCTTCACTGCATTCTTGATCGTTATTGCAGGGAGTATGAGCCAAAGTCGGACTGTTTTACATTTAAATTGACCTTTGCGCACGTTGCCGTCTTTTTCAAGTCCACTTTTGTGGACCTCGCTTGCTTTTTCGATGGTACGGAGCGCGAGTGCCGGCTTTGGTCTGCTCGACGTATTTGCCGTACTGATACATGCGGAGTTCAAAACGCTGAGCCTATACATAATCTCTGCGTGTTTATCAAAGATATCGTGGTCGGTAATAATGGCACATGGTGTAGCTGATAGTTTGCCATTTTAGTAATATTTCAGGAATTTCCCGGTACGATGTGACCCAACACCATTCCCCAAAAGAAAGACCACGTGTCAGTGGTTCGAAATTTGAAATAAAAAAAAAATTGCTAAAATTGACCTTTGAACCTGAGTCGCATCGTTAACACAATGTCTTTGTGGGAAATATTAGATTTGGTAAGATAGTAAAATCTTCATTTACTGTGCAGGCTTCAAAATGTGACAACAGAAGCAAAAGACGAGAAAAAGTCATTGACAATGACATAGTCCCCTTTGTAATTGGGAATTTGTCACTGGAAGAGACTAAAATTGAAGTTGATATGATGCGCATGAAAAAAAATGCGGGAAACCAAAGCCCTGTCTGTGGTGATGCCCACATTGGATTGGATTGTGAACATGTAGACATTACTAATACTATAAGTGGCATAAGGTTATGTCCTTTTACCAAGTTGGACAGAATTAGGTATGTCATGCCCTGCCTCTTGAAATGTCAAAATTCAACAAATCTACAAGAAACTTGTCCAGTCATGTCTGAAGTTACATGTATAATTGAGGTGTGTACTACGTATACTAACTTTGTCTGTGAGGCATACCTGTTTCTCTCTCATAGCTGCATCGTAACGCTGCATCGTACATGTCCTGTGCAACATCCAACTCTTTCTGTTTGGCATCCAGCTGTTCCTGAGCTATTGGCCAAGTCCCCCATGGCAATGTTGAGACGCGCCTCCTGGACAGCTAAGTTGGCTTTGAGGGGCAGTACAGTACTTCCCTGTTTATTCCGTAAAACACTGGACTTTGTCCACAAACATAAACCTGCGACGTCACCACAAGTCTACATGTAACCACGATAAGAAACAAAATAAGTTGTAAGTCACATTTTTTGTGGAGTTTTGGAGGGGAAACTGTTGTAGTTTACTACACTGACAGGTAAAAACTGCCCACTCATACATAGTAAATTGACTCATCTAGAATAGGGTATTAAGTTATCTTGTAGTTTTTGTTATACTTAAAGAAAGAGATGAGGAGATTGGTCATTTATTCTCACTTAATTGATAAATAATGGACTGGAAGTACAAAAGAAGAGTCCCCCCGTATTTAAATATATTTGAAGATCTTGATAGAACATGAATAAAGTGTAACTTTGCTTCTTGTAATTGTACATTTTGCATCCTTCACCTCTAAAATGATGTTATTCCACCTTTTCACATCAAATTATTAAGTGTAATAACAGATTATCATATGCATTTATTATGACAGAAATGCTTCAAAACGACAGCTTTGTGTTCCAATGTAGATACCACACAACCCCTCCCATGGGAGAGTGGAATAATCCAGCTCACCTTTTTAGCGTTCTAAAATGTGTAGTATTCCATTTCTAGGTAAGGGGTCATAAGCTCCACTGTCTCTGCATTTATGGAGTCCTTTGGGAAGTTCAGCAGACTGTTCAAAATTCCTGAACCACCCATAAACTGGAAAAAAAGGAATTCAAAATTAGACTAAGTAAAGTTATAGAAAGACTTATGTACACATACACAATCTATGACAGTATTTTCTAACATTGTTATTGAGTGTAATGTCAATATTGACTAGAAAGAAGCAGTAAGAGTGGCAGCTTTGACTACTATAAAAAGTTGTGAGAAAACAGTCCACTGACCTTGAGAGACTCTCCCCAGGATGGTTTAATGCAGGGTCTTTCTGGGTCCTGCATCACTGTGTCAAGTCTTCATTGGAAGAGGATTAACACATAGTCCATGATACGCATGATCAGATGAGGCGGTTTGCCAAAATTTCTGATGGTGGCAAGGTGAACAGGTTTGATTGTGTTCAAGGCGGCCTCCACTTCTTCCAGAGCGGGTCTTGCAGCTTCCAGTTTTCCTCAGCAACTGCTTTGTCAGCTAGCCTATAAAAATCCGAATTTTCCAAAAATCATTGCAGCTTTTCTTAGTGTTTCAGATCAAAGATTTTAGATGTATTTATAGGAATTTGGGATTCTAAACTCACATGGTAGCTAAAAAGTTTGGGGAATTACTTTAAAAAACATTACTGACACTTGTATGCAATTTGTGTGCAAAATTGCAATACTTATCATATATTGTCTCAAGTACATGTGGAGAAATAAAGAGAATGATCTTTTAAGCCTTAAATCTCTATTTCTTAGAACTGGTTCATTAGAGTTCCTTCCTTCTTAGAGATGTAACGGTGAAAATTCTTGACATTAATTTTGAAAACTCTCAAGTTGTAATTGATCTTGCTTTGATAATTCTAAAACCTGACAGGAAAAAACCCACTGAACTTACAGCAATGTCATTCACAATGGCCTGGGCTTTGCCTTTCACATTCTGTACTTGAGCCTTGACCTTCTCAGCGGCTTCCGCTTTCTCAGTCACTTCAGCCAATACCTGTGATGATTAGAAAATACAACACCAGTTCCTGAGATGTTCAGTTCTTCCAATCAGGCTCAACCCTCTTCAAGAAACTCAAAAAGATTTCAGGCAGTCCTCATGGATACTGTTGAAATTCACTTCCATGGCCTTTTGCGGTTTTTCAACCAGGCAACTTCAAATCACTATGTTTTTCCCCTTTTACAAAGCCATTCTGTCAGTACAGTGTATATCAGGCTATTTGCATTGCTGGAAAGGCAACCTACTAGTACAGCCATGGTTGGAAAAGATGTGAACAATATCAACTCTTTAATTTCTCAAAGAACAAAACATCCAAACTTGGAAATGTTGTTCCCCTTTGTATATACAGTAACTGTGTTTCATTCAATGTTTGCGAGTGTATTGTCAAGTATGGATTGAATCTCTCTGTAACTCTGTCTGGTCTGTCTCTGTCTCTCTCTTGTACTTTAAAACCAAACTGTTAACTGTTTGCATAACATTTATTTTCAACGTTTTCTTACTTTTTTCTTTTTTTTCAACTTTCAAATGATTAAACAAAAAAGTCTCTGTTCATTTTTGTGAAATCTGAGAATAACACTTGAAGTCAGACATGGGGTTGCTTTTTTAATACTCATCGCATTCTGGGAATTTTGTAGGAAGGAATTCCGACAAAAGGTCCACTGACCTCTTCAGCTTCCTTGGAGGCGACTTCCAATTCTTTCTCGTCCTTTTCAACAAGCTCTATGCTGAGCTGTGCCACGTGACTTTGAGGCCTCAACCAGCTTGTTCAGACCTGTGTCCATCCTATTGGCCAGTTAACCGATCTCATTGTGTTTATCCATGTAGATCTGCTTGTATCCATTGATGGATGATAAATAGGATTTGGGCGTCACATGAGTTGAACGACAGAATCTGTGAAGTGAAAAATAAAGAAAAGAATTGTAAGACCTGATGGTAGCAGACGAATCCTGGGGTTACTAACTTGAATAATTGAATATGCTTATCTACCAATGTTAAATAATTATTTTAATTTTTCCAGCGTTACCACCTATCAATCGTATACAATGCAATGATTCCTGGTTTGAAAATCATCTCCAGCAAAAATAAATCCTTATTATAAAATTTGCATACAACACAATTCTCATTTACACACTTTACATATGTCATATCTAGATGTGTGAATGCCGTATCTTACTTCAAACCATGCATCATGATCATTTGAAAAACTTAACTGTTCAACATCTTGATATTTTTCTCCGTTATCGATATACATATAGATTGAACTTTTTTCAATTTGATGAATCTACACTCTACAATGAACACGTGTTACAAAATAAGTTACATTTTGCCTGCTTGATTTTGATGGAAGAAAAACAGGGCAACAATTCAAAGTAATTTTTTTTTTTTGTCAATTCTGTTACCTTTGATATGGCTTTTTTGGCTTAAAGAGAAAGATAAAACCTTAACAAACCTTTCAATTAGTAGTCCACGCAAGTTTCTGTAACATCATCATGAATGGTTCCCATGGCCTGCACAAGCTGTCTCTTCACTTCATCAGAGCAAACTACATGTATGTAATACGATGACAGGAAGTGCTCAGCTACGGCAATCAGAGCATCCTTCGGCCAATGGCTGAACCAATCCATCGTACAGCCGAAAATCAGACCTGGGAATTTCAAGGCTCTGTTTCTGAATTTCTCACCAACCTGGAAGTGGTGACAAATACAATGAGAACTTTTTTCTCAGCTACACAGAGACCTTTAGATATTGCACAACCCTGCCACAGACTTGGAATTACATGGATACCATTGTGATGTGCATCAGAAAATTTCCTGTTTTTTCATATTCAGGATATTACATAGATATCTACATAATGGGAAGATTTTCTTCTGTTTGGTTATGTCAGTATAAAAAGTGAAAGGATATGAAATCTGATGTGACATACAGGTACTGCTAAATTTTACATCCAATGTTGTTAACCTTTTGAACCCTGAACCTCTGGTAACCCCTGAATCCCCGTTGACCTATGACACACAGGTTTAAGACAATGAATCATAGAGTAATAACTTATCAATCCTCATCAGTCTGTGGTGAAGTCATTCATTTTGTAAGTTAAATTTGGTAGATGCAAATTTTTCAAAACACAAGTTCTTTGCAGATGGCCTTACCGGTGAAGAGCATAATACGACATGGAGGTTCTGATGTGCTCGGGTGATGAAGTAAATCGTAGAGATTTTAATTGGTTGATGGTCTCCTTGGAAACTCTTTCTTCATGACAGGGATCAGTTCACCCATGATCTCATCCACCTCATCACGGGCAAATAAGTTAGACAACTGGATAATAAAAATTTTTGGGGGAAAATTACAATGTACTATTTTTGGAGTAGGGAAGACTTGAAGCCTATCATCTGTGATGCATTGCTAATGCTTTTAGTCCGTGGGCTAGAGGGGGTCTACGTGCACCCCCCCCCCACAGGATAACAAACCTGTATTTTTCAGAATCCTTGGGATCCCTAGAATACGAAATGGAATTTTAAC